>JAUZNK010059323.1:0-15066 GCA_035046665.1 Euphysa ruthae
CTATATGAGAGACATAAAATTTTTGATACCGGCATGGCCCTGTCCCAAAGAAAGCATCATGTATACCAATTGTTTTTTAATATATCAAGATATCTTCTACTTTTTCCAGATGTACATAAACTTCTAATAAAATTGCATAATGTATATTTTTGGAACTAAAATGTAGCAAGACGTTGTCATTTTTCACTTTTTTCCGATAATATTGCATTATAAAAGAAAATGTCGCGGGTTCACAAACACTCGAGAGCGAAAACAAAAAAGTTTCATTATTGATTGTTGCCGTAGCACAAATAGGAGCTGTAAATTGAGCCACTAGCCCGATTCGATGATAAGATCATTTATATCTTCTCCCGAATTAAAAATGTTCATAATCGAACACAATCAATTAATTTTCGGTGACACAATTTACAGGAGTTATTAGAATATTTACAATTGATTTTTATTTACAACACTATCTTTATTTACATCTTACTTAATTGAAAAGACCCTTCATCTCTCCCTAAAACGTTTATTTCTTTACTTTACTCATCTTTTGGAGTCTCTCTCAGAATCTACTTTAATAAAGTTTTGGCAAATAGCTTATAAACATTAGAAACAAACAGAAAAACTGGCAGGAATTTAGCAGAAAAACTGCAGATAGTATTCTGTTGGTTTAGGTTTTATTGAGGCTTGAACTTGTTTCCAAGGTTTTTTTAGGGAAAATTTCCCAGCAGGTGTACTGACAAAAACCTTCACGTCATAAAAATAAAAAAAGATTTTTAAATTCTTTTTTCAGTTTGGATTCTTCATTAAAATTACTATAAAAATCAACAAAAATTTTTTTGCCCAAACATTTTTGAGGTTGTTTCCCCCTTAATTTATGACGAAATTAAACGACATACTAGAGTTTAAGGGTTAATTGAAATACGTACTAGAGTTTAAGTGTTAATTGAAATAAAACGGTGGCTATAAAAATAAGCTAAAACACAAACCTTTTAACTGATAATTTTCAAAAAGTCACAAGAATTTTTTTAATCTTGAGAAGACAGTTCCTGAACTTCAAAGCTAGATTGTTGAGGTAGAACCACTATCAGAAAATCCTTAAGCAATGCTAGTACGCCGTAAAAAATACTTTATTTGCATTTTCAATGTTAAAAAAGAAATATTTGAGCATGAGAAGTACAAATGCACTTTAAGTTTTTCGAGTATAATTATTTGATGGTTACTCAGTGATATAAACTCGCTGAGAAATTTTTTACTAGGGGATTTTTTCTGAAGGGAATTTTTCCAGGCTGATTTTTTTTCAAGAACCGTTTTCTCAAAATTTTGTAAACAATGGTCGATTCCAGCGTCACTAATTTTCAAAGGTTCGTGCCCTAACAAAAAAATCAAAAAAAACTTTAGATATGCAAATCTATATGTAATATAGTATATAAGTGTTTTTTAAATTTATTGAAAATTCGAAAGTTCTTTGCTTAGATTATAATGGCTATAGAGATCAGAGAAAATTCCCTCGAATATTTTACTGCGGCGAAATGGTGTGGGCGTGAGTATTTTACTTTGGGAAATGGTGTGGGCGTGAGAACAGTTTCACGTAAATAAAATTTAAGTTCTGTTTGAAAATTAAACCATTAAATTTTTAGAAATTTTAATTTTTTTTCAAAACAGGGTGAAAAATTTAAATTTTCAAGATTCAATGACAGTGATCCAATCTTTAATTTGAAAATAGATATTTTTCATGAACATTTATTACCCTAGATAACCACGCTTTTGGAATAGGAAGTTATGCTGAATATTCAATCTTACACAAAATTTTTAGGCACAATTTTTTTTTAATTTTTATTATAATTAGAAAAAGAAATTTGTTGAAAATAAAAAAAGATTACATGTATAAAAAGATTATAAAAAGATTACGCCTTACACGTATATTCCTTGTGGCTGTACCCTGTACTACCAGAAAAACCTTGCGTGGAGTGTATTAAATAGCAATGGTTATTGCTTATATAAACATGTATGCCAACGAAATGTATTCCTTTATCTAAAACATCGGTTAGAAATCTCAGTTCGCAAAAATCCCTATTAGGACCAGTTATCCCAGTATCTTTGCAATTTGAGGAATAATAACCATTTGACCACGTTGAGGTTGTGTAACTCGTTTGGCCTTGAACATCCATGCATGCTAAAACATAAAATAAATTTCTCGTTTTTTAATGTGGCGGAAGAAGCTTAAAGGGTGGGTCGGGGGGGTGGGTAGATATATAAGATGGCGAAAAGTAAAACTCTTTTTTCATACACAAAAATTCTCTCCCACACGCATAAACTCCTCTGTTACAAAATATTTCTTTTCTAAAACACAATGAAAAAAATCTCAATTGATACGAAATATGAAATAAAATCACTGAGTGAATTAACAATGGGCTATACCAAACCGTGTTCTCTCCCACTCTCACCAACTCTCACAGGTGTTTTAGTAAATATTGGTTATATCTGGAAAAGCAAAACAAGCCTGTTCACAAAAATAATTCTGAAAATATGTTAAATGTCATTTTTACTTAGGAATCAGTGAATGGAGATTTTGCAAATGTTCGAGAGAAATTGTAACATATTCTAGCAAGAGCTGTTTAAAATATGGGTGGTTGGACAGGGTACTGTTGATGAAATGAAACACGGAAATCCGTATGCCATACAACATAAAAGCACAATCATCAAATATAATAATGACACCAAAGTTTTCCAAAGTTTAATAAGATTTTTAAAGCTTTAAATCTATGGTTTGAGGTACCAATTGACAGACTTTTAATGTTCAAACAGGAGTCCAAATGGCGTATAAGCAAGGCGATACTTACTACAGGCCGTGACTTCATTATTTGACTGTGGGCGAAGTTCGTGACGAACTTACTCAGAGTTATAGTAGAAAAATTTAAATAACTATTTAGGTAATCTCTGCATATCAGATTTAAACTTTAAAAAATTAAAAATACAAACTGCATACGTTTGCATTTGGTTTATTGTTTTTGCTCATGATAGGAGCAGCATGACTCCTGAAAAGTCGCTCAATAAAATTTTATAACTCATGACATGCGTTTTATCTCTTTAAGTATTAATGCCTGAGTTGATAAACACAAATATTTTTGAAACTTTCCCGTAAACTTGGAAAAAAAAATTTGTGTAATTTATTATATATTACACAAGAAAAACTTTATATACAGCCAAACAATTTTCTTAATAGCATTTTCACAAAACATGAAATTTCAATGCTATGATGCAGGTGTAAGAACTTTATTCCAGCACTTTCTAAAAACCAAATTAGACAGACGGTCGAAAATTCAAGAAGCTGTTAGATTTTTGCACTGTGAAACAATTTCTGACTATAAAAAAAAATGTTTTAAGAGATAACATTTAAACTATGTCACCTGTCAATAAAGCTGGTATGCGTATTTATGAACCTAAAACAATCATTCAGTGCATTTATATATTATTTATAAATTATTTATATATCATTGTAATTCAAGATCACTTTACAGACAGGAAAGAACACTATCAATTACCTAGCATCAAAACGCTCAGCAATATAACTTCAAAGCTTTGTAAACTTGATGATTTGTTAAAAAAGTATTTTCTAAGCTTGAAGATCGATAAGAAAGCTGTATAGTTCCTGTCGATGAAGTTTATGTTAAGCCAGTCAGCCAGTTTCTTCATACTATGGTGGAAACTTGTTTGGAGCATCTCAAAACAATCCAGAGTCTCTTGCGACTACCGTGCTAGGTATTATGACACAATTTATTTTGGTGTGACCAAATTTCTCTGCAAAATGCTACCTGTCGATAAACTAGATGCAGCGCTTTTATTTGATCAAGTTATGTATGTTAATAATGCAATATTATAATTAATATTAATTTTATGAGTTCAACCTACCTTCGTTACATAACTGACTGATGAAACAGACTTAACACCTGAAAATCTAACAAAATACCTAAAATTAATTGACCAAAACAAGTTACAAGGTCTTGGTAATTTTTACCCAAGATTACACATATAAATCCAACCAAAAATTACTACCCCACTTTCCATCATGCTTAAGAAGATATATAACACAAGTTTGCTTCCCCAAATCTGGAAATATCCCAATGGTATCCCCCTCTTCAAAAAGGGCGATAGGACTTTGGCTATTAACTCTCGACCGATCAGCCTTACTTGTGTCTTATCTAAAATTTATGAAAAAATAATAAATGATTGTGTGAAAACTCATCTTGATAATAATCCTCTCAGTTCATTCCAGCACGGGTTTCATCCAGACCATTCTTGTGTAACAAACTTACACCCTGTTTTTAAAAACTGGCCATAAGCACTAGATTAAGGTTAAAATATAGACAACATTTATCTTGACTTGACTAAAGCTTTCGATAATTTTTCTGATGAGCGAATAATCATGAAGCTGAAAGCTTATGGTATATATAACGACCTTCTTTAAATCGTAACTTCAGTAACTGCTGTGTTTACTGATGACACTAAGCTACATAAAATTCTCAGCTCTCTAACATCACACCATCTTTTAACTTTAGTCAGACTGGCCTTCGATACTCTTGTATTATGGGCTAAAAATTGGAACATATTTTTTAAATTGATAAATTTTCTGTTCTTCGCCTTAGATTCAATAATAAACAATAAAAGTAATAACAAAGATAACTTCTTTATATTATCTTCGTTTTGGAAAGAAAGCACCTTTCAAAAGTAAAATTTAATTATCTTTAGTTGAAGTTTTGATACTTTAAAATCTTAAAGCACTCTTAATATTTTGTTTTCACTGTTTTTATCCTTAATCTCATAGCGTATTCCCAATTGAAAAAAAAAAGCTGTTTTAGTTTAGAAATAATCTTTTAATAATCTTGCATGACTTCTAGGCCAGTGCAAGTTCGTCACAAATTTCGCCCCCAGTCAAATAATGAAGTCGCACGACTTCTAGACCTGTAATAAGTATCGCATTGCGAATAAGTCATATAAATAAATATAATAAGTCATATAAATAAATATAATAATTCATACAAATAAATATAATAATAAAAAAAATTTAAATAACGAAATTAAATATTAAATTGTTAAATCCAGTGATGGTGATTGTTATTGAATAACACACTAGTTAGGAATAGGGCAAATTGTTATAAATTTGAGCCCCACATCTGTTTTAATTAGGAAAAATGCTTATAAATAAACAATCAAACTGGTATCTAGTAAGAAAAATAACCTATATATTAACAGTCACAGCTGTTTCAACAACAAGGAGTTATAAATGATCAAATAAGCCAGTTTCTAGTAGGACTAACAGTTATTAATGAAGTCGGCCCTGGGAGATCATTAGGCTCTTGTGGCGCCTCCCAGTGAATATTGCGGTTTAACAATCCGGATTAAATTAAGCTGTGGGTTGCCTTATTATTGGCAGGAAACCGTAAGAGACAATTATAGTCCATTTGAAAACAATGGTGCCATGTATTTCCACTTATGAAAAACCAATGAGATAAGAGGATGAGTGTAGTTTTGTTGTGGTGACTTCCATCCCTTACCGGAAGGCCGAAATACTGAGACTGCTCCGCCTCCTCTATCAGCTCATCCACAATGAGAATGTTCTTCTTTTTTTGAGACGAACTCGGTTGGCTCTTCGGGATTAGCAGTGTAAATGGTAACCGGAATGCCTCTGGCTTTGAAAGTGGTAATGACTTGGCAATACACTGGTTGGTCTGGCCGGTAAGCATAAAGTTATAGCGCTTTATTCCGTGACTGTGGTTAGAGTAGGAGGTTCTTAATGAACGTTAAATTATCGCATATTGTCGTACCACATATGAGAATCCTCACTGAATGTTTTGGTAGGCAATTATCTAAAATCCTGTGTTCCATTTGAACGTTATTTGTATGCAAGATTATGTATACGTTAACATATTGGGTTCAAATGAATACCAAAGCAATGAAAAAGCACGTAATTTCACGGCGGATGGTCTCGCAGTTGCAATGGAAGCAGTAATTAACAAGTCTGCAGAATCACCCACGCAAGCGCATCTAATTCGATCAAATACAGACATTCTCAAGAAAAAGAAAGACAAAACAATACATCGCCATGAACTTGCCATGGGGAAAAAGGAAAAATGGTAAAATAGGCGACTCAACACAGGGTACCCTTAGAGGAGAAATGGGCTGCAGTTATGGAAACGATTCTATTATCCCACTTCAGATGCTCAAATTTAAAAGTAAAATGCAGACATCGCAGTCAGGACAAGCATTAACCAATAGATCTGAAGGTTAAGATATAACACGGCAAGTGTTAGGTCCATCAGCTTCCACACGTCAAATGAAAATGCTAGGCAATATATCTTAATTTCAAAGGTAGCGATATTAAGTCAAATGAGCGCTTTGAAATTGAAATCAATGGTTGCCCAATTCAAGACAGTAGATAGTGACAACTTTTCGCAATATCGTTAAGGGCTCGCGAGGTTGCAAAAGACAGGCTCCCCTGGAACTGACGAGTTTGTTAAATTACCTCGGCAGCAGTGGCTTGCCTCTTCAGAGTTTCCGAGAGCATTCGACCAATCAATGTTAGGGACTCAAGCGTGTAGATCTAAAGGATCAATACTACGAACTTACGACACCATCGTTATAAAGTCAGTCAAGTTTTAAACCACTATCATTTGATGAAGAATTTGATGAACTGGCTCAACACAAACCAAGCGATGGATCACGTTGAGCATGGAGGTCACGACGAAGCATGAAACATTTTAATCCAAGTAAGATAAGTGAGAGCACTATGCGATAAATTGAAGCAAACAGAGAACTCTATTGTCTGTCTTAGAGACTAGACCATACTAGAATACCTAAAAATGGCACCTATGTTCATTACTCTTCTTAGTAAAGATCTCTCCGTTTTACCAGGACAAAACGAACTACGACTCAGCGTCTACACTAGTAGACTCAGTTATTAAACTCTTTAAAAACACAGGCCTCACGATCTCGGTGAGTACGGCCATGATGAAATCATCTATTAGAATAACTAGTTATAATGCCCTTTCAGGAACTTTACTAGTTTGCTAAGAAGGAACAAATCTTGAGGCTGGAACGCATTTTAGGTCTGACATTGCGTAAATCACTGGAGGAGTGAATAGCCTTCTCTTCTACATCGCCATTATCAAGAATACGAATGTAGGCAGTTTCCAAGTACCGCTCCTGGAAATAATTGAAGACATAATCGACTTAGAGGGTTAGTGAACCTGACTACGAACCCCTCACCAATTGAACACACGCTCATTCAAATCAATCAAAATAAATGATAGGGATACACATTGCGATAACATCAACTTCAACCAATACCATCTAAGTATTCGAATGGGCATTCACAAAGCGGGATTTGTGTTTTGAATATTTGAATTTGTAACTTCACATCTGCCCGCTGGTCTGTCACATATTTCACGATAGAGCTTATGGCGAAAGAGAAAGATCTATACGCTATTGAAAATTACGTATAATATTGCTGCGATAACATCAGTGGTGTGGTTCTACTCATTCGGTTTACCACCAGACGCCGATGAAATCATAATAGGGCATCTCACATTCTTTTGGAAGTGGCCACCGGTTTGGCATCGATTGTTGTATTTATAATAACGCTGAAATGCAAGCACTGTCTGTCGCGCAGACACTATGCACTTTGGTTCTTCAAAAACGGCGCAAAATAAAATAAAAATGGGACGTTTTCGGCCAAGACAATGCAGAAAACGATCTGCGCAACAAAAGTGTTGTAACTTTAGGCCGCTATTTCTTTTTTCCGCATCTCTCAGTTTAGCGAGACTAAGTTTCGAAGTGGTGCCTGTGTTTTTGTAGCGCGGATTTAGTTTGAGACATGCCATATATGTATCCTCATGCTTGCGATTTGTTCAATTTAACATGTCCTTTACTGAACAGTTTTACACCAAAACGTTAGGGTTCGCCTACAGCGCCCGTAGAGATATAATCCTGGGCCACTTTCCTACTCAATCATAATCATCCCTCAAAATTATCTAGAGCTCTTTCGCGAAAGCGATTGAAATCGTCAAGGTCCCATTGGTAGCCGAGAAAGCCCGCCTACATGAAACGCTGTTGCATATCATTAGGACGGTCTACATGGCTGCCAAAGATGAAGACCATAAGGATGTTGGTTGTCAACGTGCGACCGATCCGTGGTGGACGCATAATCCATACCCGATCTTGCGCCAAATTTTAGAGCATGACAGCCTGCTCTATATTATACTACCTTCTCGAAGCACGGATTCACAACGTTGCAGCTAAAGCTAGTGACTCATAGATGACATTCGTCGTTTGGAATGTTTTTGCGCTTAGTTTGGCCATTACATGATATGCATGTGATTTTAATGTTCCATTTCTATTGCCCTTCACTGTCGTCAATCTGACCGATGCTAAAAGTTTGCCCGTGACATTTGGTGTAGCCCTGTAACAAGGGTCTGGTACCGCACTTTTCGTTTAGAGTGTCAATCATTTCTAGGACGTGGTCAAAAGTGCATGTGTTTTTGGCTTCTGTGTATTTCAACACCTCTTCTGTCTGTCTTCGATCACATAACGCTTCAACCTTGCTCTGATCAGAGCGATATCTATGGTTGCTTGCAGCGCCGTAGGAACAAAATGCACTGAGTTTTGCTCAGAAACACAAAAATAACATGGAAAATAAATTTCCGTCAGAGGTTGGAGCCGAACTCGTAACATTTTGATCCGTAGTTCGACGCCTTGCCAACTGAGCTATCCTTGCTATATATTGCTGATTGATCTGATTACATTTAGGTTGTATATATATGAAAAGTATTCAGATCATATGTTGTTTCATACAAGTGTTGATTTTTGCTTACCCTACATAATTTTTTTTTTTAAATTGGCATTCGATTAATTTAAAATTAATTAAGCTAAAATTATTTACCAGGGTATTTTTTACTTGGAACTTTAGCTTATTTTTCGTTTGTTATGATAGTTTTGAGGTTAATTTCGAATTTAAAGACGGTTTTATAGCCTGCTTTTCTAAATATTTTTCTTAGTCTAGGTAATAGTGACGGGATGCAAGGTAGAGAAAATTTTTTCAAATTATTTTGACTCGAGATTTAAAGATTATCTGTTGGTTTTTCTTTCTAATTGATTTTTCTTTCTAATTCTTTTACAATTATAAGCAGTATTGAATTTTAAGAAACATTTTCAACAGATATTTTTACGAGTGTGTCAATTTCCTTATTTACATAATTTTGCTGCATATCGTGAATGCTCTGTCGACGAAAACTTTAAACATCCTATTTAGAATTTTTGGATCGAATTACTTTTAATTTGTACCTTAGCAATGGCTTCCTTTCTATGTATTTTAAATCGATAACCGCTTTTATCAAAAGTGACATCGAAAAAGTTCAATGATTGGTTCATATTTTTCACTTCACTTATTTACTATGGTGGAATGTTATTCGTTCAAAATAGTCAGGAGTTTTTAAGCATGGTAAATTTCAGGGAATCTAGCGTCACTATCATCTACGTATGTATGGAACGATTTTAAGTCTCTCGGTAGGTTGTTGCTTGATATAAAGTTTATTACTTTATTTCCGTGAAATTAAAGAAAACTCTCAGCTAAAACTACCATAAATAAAAGTCCTTTTGGGCCAGAATCTTTTAGTCTGTGTTTTTAACTATTTCATAAAAATTAACACCGAAATAAACATAATTCAACAAGAAATCTGATTTCCTTTATTGATAATTTAGATTTAATTTTGAAATTGATATTATTGTTTAGAAGATCTAGAAGAAAATCAGTTGTGTTCACAAGTGGGATAAAGTGGTATCGTTTAACGACATCAAAAGATTACTGCACCATAAATTTATAGCGTAGTTATCCAGTACCATCAATTCGGCTCATGTAATGGCGGATTGAATCTGAACGAAACGCAATACGTAAAATGAGAATTTTAGATGTCAATATGTTTTTCCTTACGTTAAAAATGAAACCAATAAATTAGCGTCAATTAGAATCGTCATTTGACGGTTGTGAATGTTCATACTGTCATACCAAGGCCCATGAAGCCGGGGTGCCAGGCCCCCAACTTTTTGCACAAATTAAATTTTGATTTTTTTTTTTTTTTTTAATAAAACGATTATAAGATATCAAACACAGATGATTTAAACCGTGATACAGCTTACTTATTGTTATAAGCTGTTCAAACAATCAACTGTGATTCGATTTTGTTAAGATTCGACTTTATTTCTCTGATGCATGAATTGTTTTCGAATGAAAACAGAAAGCCGAAACAAACTTACTATCGAACAATTTCTTCGTAGGTAGCCAAGGTATCGTTTTTAGAGTAAGCTCTGTAGAACAAAACGACACCTTACGCAGTTGATATTCAGGTTTGTGAGAGTGCTGTAGATATTAACTGCTTGTTTTAAAAAAAAGGTGTTTTTATGTTTTAGACAAAATTGAAAAAGAAAAATATATTGAATTACTTCACTAAAGCAAATACCAAGAGTAATCCACCTAATCACGATACCCCTCTCTCTTCAACGTCATTTTTTAACATCTTCAGTTGAGTGCAACTTTGTTAAACTACAACCTTTCACCATAACAAGGGCGATACCAACCTTAACCAACCCAAACCGTGGTCAATTTAACCGGACATTTCGCCCCCATATCGTCCCCTTTTCCCGAATCCAGGTTAGATTCTCATTAAAGGTCTCGTCAAAACACTTAGTTTGATACGTTAAAATGGCCTCATTATAAAACAAGAAACGATAACGTTGTTTGTTTTATTTGTGCTACACAAGAAACGAAAGGAATTTTGAAGAGTGATAGATCAAGGGAATTAGTATTTTTAAATATAAGGTTTCGCAATTGGAATAAGTCTCCAAAGTTTCTTGAAAAGCAGCAAAATTCTTCCAGTTAGTCAAGACACGCGAGTAAGAATACAAATACTTTACCAAAATAATACATTGTGTTCAATTTCTTGGTCTCCAAGGGATCGCTATCCTAGGAAGTTCTGGTGAGAAAAATGGCAATTTTCTGCAATTGATGCTGTTAAGAAGTATAGCCAATCCAAGCATAACAAACAGGTTAGTTAAAAAAAATCCAAAAGAAAGTACACTCATGATGATTATCAAAATGAACTACTAAGTATTACGTTAAATGAAACACTACGTATGAAATTAGAATAAATACTTAGTAATTAATACAAAGAGCAACTCTTGCTTTGTATACGACAGTTAATTATTGGCTGCAACGCCCAAATAAATAACTTTAATTTTTTATTTCGGTTTAAGTCTTGGGCACCAATTATATTCACTAACAGCTAACTTTTCAAGATCGTTACAAGCAAAAAATGTGTCTGCTGTAAACGGACATCGGAAGGTACATTTAACTATACGATACTATACGATACTGTATGATGAAGGGAAACAATGAAGGAAATGTGCAATGATGAACCTTGTTGTCTGCTGTTGCACTCTCGAATCAAAACTTGGTTACGGGAAAAATGACCCGAAAATGGTTCATTAATATTGCTATAATGAGATCCATAAAAGGTCTTACATATAACATTGACATTATTGAAGTAGGGAATAGGTTTGTTTCATTATATGCTGTGCGATGTAACACATTCAAAAAATTCGTTAAATCAGATCATATAAAGTAAAGTCTTGTTACTTTCGTGCTTTCGTTGTAAAATCCATTTTGATTTATAGACCCATGTTTTGTTGTTTAAACTTTTTTATTTGGGCGGCACACATGATTCGATCGTTTAGCCATGAAGTAGGTGATTGAAGAATTTGCTCGCCCTCGATTTGTAGGTCATAAAGATCATTATTTTATCCAAAAATTATCTTTGCACTCATCAACTTTCGTACTTTCATTTACAATTGAAATTAACTTTGTAGAGGATTTCCAGTAGCTACGTTCTACTGTAAACCATGAAAAATTTCTTTGACGAATGATAAGCCATGTGAATTTCCAGTTTTTAACATATATAAATTTAGACAAGGTTGCCCAAACTCCAGTTAAGGGGCCAAACTTATTGATTAGTTTTCGAAGACTCACTTATGTCATATTGTTCCAACGAGGTACACTCTCTAATACACCATCTGGAAATTTAATGCAAATACGGGGAAGAAGCAAATCTTTTTCCTTTGTACTATCTCATTAAAACTTGGTTTCGTGTACATATTCAATAGAGAGACATTGTACTTTGTTTTGTCTTGCCTTCCATCTTTGTTAGTCAAAGTACAAAGTTTCTTATTTGATATTGTATCAACCGTATATGGATCTAGCCACTTGAAAGTAAATTTGCTACTTTTTCTTTATTCCCTTTTTTGATTTTTAAACTTCTTCTGTAATGGCAATCGCAGTATTAAAAATGGCATCAAATGTCCCTTTGTCAAAAAGCTCGTCACTATAATCATTATCATTGTTCAAATTATACATGATGTCGATGAGTAACATAGGATCTCGATTAAGCGGAATTGGCACTGTGGTAGGACGTTTGACTATGGAGCGAAGGGTTACGAGTTCGACTCCCTCCTCTAGCGGAAATCTATTTCCATGTCATCTCTGAGTTACTGAGCAAAACTCATTGCGTAATGCAACGCTAGCTCAAACTGTTGGGTTGTTTGGTTGAGCGAATTTCGTAGGCGCAAATGGTCGCTCTAAGTACTCCAAGACCTACCACGTGGGCCCATCTGGAAATATTGTCTCGGCAATTTGTTGGTTCCCCACGTTAAATATAACATTCTCATTCTCTCTCTCATGCATAAGAAAGAAGGGCGAGTAATTTGTAGAAGTGTGTTTGCTAACTCTATATGCAAACAAGATTCTTTCGGTAATATGGCCAATCAGTGGCATTCTGATCAAGAACCTTTACTAATGAGTCTTTGATAGTTCAATTTTGACGCTCTCATAGCCCATTGGATTGTGGATGATACGAGGAAGACAGTCGTTGTTCAGTACCAATCATTCTATGCCGATTTTTGCTCACTTCATTAAACTCCCTCCCTTAATCATTGATTTATATTTTGGTGCAACCATGGTGACATTTGATTTCATATTGGAACTGCACAATTGAAGAGGCTGTTTTATTTGTAACAGATTTCGCCTCTGACCATTTTGAAAAATATTCTATACAAACAATTAAATGTTTGAACCCGTCAACTTCAGATAGTTTATAAACATCCACACCTATTTGTCCCATTATTTCGCTTATAACTGGTATGTTGCGGAGTTCTGTTGACACTTCTTTGACTTTTCCATGCCTTTGGCTGTGATCGCACCTCTTGATGAACTCGTTAACATCTTTTATGTTGTGCCAGAAAAATCTAATAGCAATTTTTAGTGCGCTGCATCCCTTCCACATTGTGAAGCCATTGCTTTGGCTATAGAGTTGTCACCCAATCCAACATGCATGTGATGCAGGATCATTTTTTGCCTCTCTTTCGAAGGAGTAAACAACCTTTTTAATAAAATTTGCGATTTGAGTATGATCGTATCAATTATGATAAAGCATGAAACTTGGCACCAATGTTCAATACCATATACTGTTTTAAAAAAGTAATACACGTTTTTTTTTTTATATTAGAAACCTACAATTAGAGCCTTCAAAAATTAAGAAATTTTTAGTACAACCCTATTATGACTAATTTTAAGATAAGAAAGTTGTCGTAAATTTTTATTCCATCAAAAAAGAAATGATTTATTGATAAAATTAAACAATTTTTTTTATAATAAAGTGAAAATAACGAATCTTTGTTTTTAATCTAAGTAAGTGTAACTCGATCGTTAACTTTTTAGCGTCCGATTTGTTTTGATAAACACTATTAGTACTACACTAGATTTGGACTTTTATTTATGTCAAAATATTTAAGAAACACAATAACAGACTTTTAGAACTATAAAAAAATTTCAGCACTGATAATATGAAAATTTTAGAACTGGGTCTTTCGCTAGGTTTCTTATAAAAAAAACGCGTTGCTTAATATGTAGAGGTTATTATCCTTTATAAAATTGCTTTTATGTAAAAGTAATATAGTCCTTAAGCCTCGAGGAATGTCTGTTCTTATAACTTTAGTTATCGTTTACCAAAAAATATACCAACCTTGTCTTTTTATTCATAAATTGGCCATTGACAAGATCAAATTAGCGGCAAACTTTCTGGAAATTTGACTTTTTTACTTTATCTTTATTACTTTTAGATGGATATACCTTTAGTTGTGAATACTTTTTAATAACAGCAAAATCAAAGTGAAGTGTCATGCTGCTGAGATATGAGGTATGATCGAATGTCCACTCGCTATGTTTTTTAGTAATTTTTGTTTATTTTCTCGTTGTAGCGTTTTCTTTTCTTTTCTTTTAATAGTTTATCTGAATTGTATTGTGTTTTGACAAATTGATCAAAATAAGACCATTCAAAATACTTAAGAAGAACAAAAGAAACATGCATATTTCACGATAGAAATGTGTCTAGACATATTTTATTTAATAATAAAAGCTTGTCGTTTTTTCAGGGGATTACTTATCGGCTCGCCAATAAACACTGGGGAGTACTTGTAAACCACTATACGCAACATGTATTGCGAAACAATGTTGGTACGGATTTCAAGTACTTCGCGAACTTTTCTAACTAATCTGTTTTCCTCTATTTTTAGAGTTTTAGTTTTTTGATATAACTCATGTTTACTAAAAGTTTCATGCTTATTACTAAACAATCACCGGACTAGTAAATATACAATAATGTTTCTCTTTTACAAAACATAAAGTCAGATTTTGAATATTAAATTATTTGAAAATCATGAGTAATTCATGAATTGCAAATCATAAATTATTCATAGATAAATTAGTGGGGTTTATTTTAGATTGCTAAGTAAAAACTTATTTATTCTGTGCCTACATTTTGAAATCAGCTCAGTCATTATGTTAAGGAGTCCATTTTTTTCTAACCGGATGATTAAAAATTTCATAGTTGTGCATAGATTGCATCTTTTAGTACCAGTACCTAGTAGTTTTGTTTTTAAGTTCCCACATATATTTTGATCACTCATTATTATTTGTTCATAACT
>JAUZNK010059334.1:0-15064 GCA_035046665.1 Euphysa ruthae
TGTGTGTGTGTGTATGTATATATATAATATAATATATATTTTAAATTAAATTTATACTATTTGTATAGTTTGGGAAGCTGCTTTCTGAGGTTCATCATTACCTGCGTGTTAATAGTGCTATCGAAGTTTCTGCATACATATGTTCTATTGTATACGTCATTGAATTATCTTCTTCTTCCCATCCAAATAGTCCAAGGTTTTTAATCTTATTATTTATCTCTAATCCTGGCATGCAAATTAACCTATGAATTTATTTTTGCTTGTTTGTCTGTCATTTAATAAGTCTACCATATCTGCTCATAATTTGTTAATAATAAATATAGGTGACATATAACCCAAATGGTGTCATTTTTGTTAAACCTTGTGGCACAGTTTCTGTCATTTGATGGAAAAGCAATAACATATTTCTGTGCGGTTCGAATTTTGGTTAATGTTGGTTAGTATCATGGGTTGGAACACTTTCACATAGTCATATCTGTCATAGTGAACATATCTGTTTACTCAAATAGCCAATTGTCAGTTTTTTTTAATTTTTTTTTCCAATGACTGAATGTTTTTCAACATTTCTATTTATTTCCTATTTATTCTGTTACTTTTTTTTGAAGTTTGAAAGGTATCACAAGGTGTTTTTTTATTAATTGCAAGAAATGTTCTTTCAATTCTGTTGAAGTTTTGTTTGATGTCAAAAGATTTTATCTTGCTGCATATTGGCTATTTAAAAAAAATTTGGTGTATTGTCATTTCCATGTAACCAACTTCACGTTTTGCTTTTTTATTGATGACTTGTAAAATAGCATAATTTTAGGTGTTCTCAATGGTATCGTGGTCTTGGTGCTGCTACTGTGTGGTTATCTTGGATTGGGTTGGTGCTATTTATGAGGAAGTTTCCAAAACTTGGTATTTATGTTGTAATGTTTACAGACATTTTAAAAACATTTGCACAATTCTCATTGGTTTTTGCCTTGTTTATTATCGCATTTGGATTGGGTTTCCACTTAGTTCTTTATGAGCAGGTGAGTAAATTTTGAATTTGTTTTACATAACTATAAATATAGATATCAGACCTGTTTATCTCGTAAATGTTCCTCTTTATCATATATAGTTAGTTTATAGCATTTAAACAAGCAAATGGTAGTCAAATTTTCTTTTTTCCTTAGTAATTTCTTTCCAATTATTATTTTAGTTCTGATATTATAAATAGTTTTTTTTTTTACTTTAAATTCATTTAAAAAGACGTGATTTTAAATATCTACTAAAATATCGATGAAAGATCGTTCAAGTGCATGTAGATATTTTGTTTTTAAACAATTTTATCATCCTTATCAAGTTTTTTTCTTTAGAAACCAATATCGTTTGCCACACCTACTCGTTCTATACTGAAGACAACAATGGGCATGTTGGGAGAATTCGAATATGACACTGTGTTTAATGATCAATACAATCCTGTGCCAATGGCTTGGGTGATATATGTGGCATACCTCATCATTAATTGTATAATTCTCATGAATTTACTGGTGAGATTTTCTTTAAAATTTAGGAACACTTTTATAATATAATTTTGGTAAAAACTTTACAACATAAACATTGATATGACAGTTAAAGACTTTTTGCTACCAAACCCTTATGCCAGGGATGCAAACTCCTTGGATGCAATATATATGGAGTATTACAACTTTATATCTGTATTCAATTGTTACATTTAACTCTCAATCATCAGGTTTTTCACCAGGGTGGGATGATTATTCGGTAGCTGAGAGTAAGTGAGGTAGAATCAAAAATACTAAAAAAATTTTATTCCACTTCTATGATTATGTTTTATTCCATATTTTCTATAAAGCATTTAAATTGTGGAAGAAAAAAATTAAATCGCACAACTAAATAATATTTTTTTATTGATCATAAAAAGCGTTCTTTTGTTTTCATAACACTTTAATCTTTGTAGTGTAACCCAACAAAATAACCTTTGGTTGACTGAAAGCATTCTTTTGTTTTCATAGTACTTTTTTCTTGGTAGTATAACCCAACTAAATAATCTTTTGGTTGATTAAAAACGTTCTCTTGTTTTTCATAGTACTTTAATCTTGGTAGTATAACCCAACTAAATAACATTTTGGTTGATTGAAAGCGTTCTTTTGTTTTCATTATACTTTAATCTTGGTAGTACTAGATAAATAATATTGTGTGTATGCGTGTGCGTACACACACATACACACACACATACATACCTACATACATACATACATACGTACAATGCACAACACTCAACACACAAAACAATACACAACACAATACACAACACAATACACAACACAATACACATCACAATGCAAAACACAACATAATACATAAGGTAATAAATTGTTTTTTGTTAATGATAAAAGCTATTTGTTGCCTCAGTTGAGGATGTAATATTCCAAAAGTGTTTTTATTGGAATATTGATATGAATTTAATTACTTTTTTATTCACAGGTTGGCTTGGCTGTTGATGATATCAAAGGTGTTCAAAAACAAGCAGCTCTTAAAAGATTGGCAATGCTTGTAAGCTTATTTTTTATTTTTAAAAAGATGTAACTAGCAAAAAAGAAATTGACAATTATAAATCTAATCAATTATTACCTTGTCAGATGCTGCAGCAGTCCTTTCTTAGTTACTGTGAAATCGCCCAGACTTTTTCTAAATATGAAAATAAAATTATAGGTAACATAAAAAATAAACTTGGAAAATGCTAATTTTACTAGACAACATTAGAATTAATATTGCAAATCTGTAAATAAATGATATAATAAATTGTTGAGATTGTTATTGAGACTAATAATATTAGATTGATCTTTTATCTGATAATTTAAGTTTGTAATAATTTTTTTTTTGTGCAGCTAAATATATAAGTTGCAGAGGAAAAATTGGATTTAAGCTCATCATTTATAAAGTATTTTTGTTTTAATCATTTTAACAACATCGGAAAATATTGTTCATCCTCTGGTAAAGGCGTCAGGGTAAATTCTCCCATGCTCATTTCTCTATCCTTCTGATCACTTTTTCTTGCAAACATTATTTTTTGTTCAAAATTTTCAGTGAAGTTATATTAAGATTATAATTTTAATTGCTAGATGTTGAAAGAAAAAAATTGTTTTCAAACTTTGTGCCCAGATATGCCAAAATATGATAATTCTATGTGTGCCCAGATATGCCCAAATATGGTAATTCTATGCTTGAAATTGATATTGAAAATTATTCTTTTCTAAAATTTTCACGAAGTTTTGACTATCAAAGGTATTTTTACCTGTTTCTGCTTACCGAAAATTATCGTAATCAGGGCTCACCCCTGAAACATTTCACATTTTTTCCTAGAATAAGATTTTTCTAATCTTCTTATGGAATTATGTCAATCTTGTTTTTAATGAGCGCTTAAAAGAGAGAACCGTTCATTGAAACCATTTTACTTTTTTTTTTTGTGTATGAAATGAGAGCGTTTTATGAAGGATTAAAGAGGTTAGCCGTTGTAATTTGAATTTAATTTTAATTTTGGTTTTTTTTTCTCAGCGGTAGGCTATTTAGGCAAGAGTGAATAAATTAAATTTGTTAAATATAAATTATAGATTATTCAAGAACTTTAATCTAAGATATTATTGTGAATGCATAATGTATTTTTCAAATAGTTTCGCTTTTTTTAAGTTGTGTCTACATAAAATTTTTGCGGATTACACTAGGTTGATCTTACGTTAGATGTTGAGAAAGCTTTGCCATTGTCAATTCAGAAGAAGTTTATAAAAATGGAAGATTCTTTATTTCCTAATGCTAATAAAGCTTGGAGTGTTTGGTCATTTTGGACATTTAAGTCACCTACAACGAATATCAACGAAAAAGTATGGTTCGTATGTAAATAATATTATCTAATCTCACTCAGGCCAGGGAGTGAAAGAGAGTGGAGCTGAATATTTATATATGTATGCTTTTTTTTTTTTATATACCCTAAGTTATCGTTTGTAGCTAAAGATATGTATTATCATATCTTCCTTGCTTCAAAAAAGTGTTGGAAAAATATCTCTTTGAAAATAATGGGTAATTGAATTGTTACTGCTGGATCTTTTTCAGAAGTTATATTTCTCAGAGTCTGATTTTTTTTGTTGTTTGTAAAACTATATTAAGTAGAATTTTGATTTTGTATAATTCGATAAATGCTCATTTTCGCACATTTTTATTTATTTAATTTCTTTCCTTTTTTTTTTCTTTTTATTCTTGAAAATAAAAAGGCAAAAATGTATTTTGACCAATTGCTTTGTATGCAAAAATCTGCTTGTTTGTCTATGATTTCCTAAATTTTTGTTTATATATATTTAGACTGAAGTGGAGCTTATTGAAGAGAGACATCACGAATTGCGAGAAACTGTAAAAAATTTGCGAACTCGTATGAAAGTAATAGAAGCCCAAAACAATAGGATAGAAACAATGTTAACTGCAGTTATGAAACATTTGAATGTTGATCATTAATGGTGGTTCATTGCTAACATAAAAAAGTTTTTATAAAACGACTCATAGAAAGATTTGTTGACCACTGATGTTCTTTTCTCATTGCTTACATAAAATAGGTTTTAGATAACGACTCGTGGAGAGATTTGTTGACCGCTGCTGTTCTTGTATGTATGTCTGATCTAGCTAGGGTTTACAAAATAGCCTTTCTTTTTGGTCTGGAAAAATTTACCCAGTAACCTGCCCTATTAAAAAATCTTTTGGTTGAATTTTCCAGCATTAATTATGCTTGAATTTACACTTATAAAATATTTTCCTATAAACACATCGATGGATATTTGAAAATGAAGTGAAAATATTTTAGTTCAATTCCTCGTATCATTTTATATTAACTTTTTGTAAGTAATTTTATAAGTAAGAATTTATTATGAATAAATTAGAAAATATGTTTATTATAGATTATCCTGGTTTGTTACATTTTCAGTTTGCTTTTAGTATCAGATAAAAAAGTGTCTATTAAACTTTGGAGAAAAATTTTAGTCTGTGCATATCGAAAAGTTGCGTGACCATAAGTGACTTTTTTAAAAGCTAATGAAAATCTTTAATTTATTTGTTTGTTTCTATACTAAGAGGTTGGAAATGCCTATTGGTTATTGTAATGGATGTCTGGGCATTCAATCATGAAGTCACCCTGATTTAGCCTTTTCTCTTTTTCTATTGATGATTTGTGCTTATGATAACGTCTGGTTTAACTGCCAGAATTCCATTTACGGGGCTCAAGATGACGGTCAAAAAGTTTTTTAATTGAATATTTTCTTTCTTTTAATTCCATTTCAATTTATCCTTCTTTCTTATTCCTGTTTATTACAAAGGTTTCAAACGGAGTAGCATAACAGTATATTAAGTAGAAAATTTCTATTTTAAAAAAACGCATTGACTGTGATGAAATAATCAAGTTGAAAGTCTGTCTAGGTGTAGCTATTTTGAGCTCTGTAAGTGCAACAATATCGACAAAAAACTGACATTTAAATTATTAAATTAAATTTTTGACATCTTACAAAAACAAATACTCAAATTTAATATTATTGTTTTCAAAACAGCAGCATTTATCTTGACCATTTCTCTTGAAATTTTATATCATGATTTTAGCTTTGAAGCTGGTGAATGTTTTTATAAATTGATAGAGTGTTATTGTATATTTATTAAGATAAGCACCATATTGTAACTAATTTTCGATTGTAATGCGTTTTTTTTTGGTAACAGGGTGGCAAAGGGTAACTAACTTGGCATCCTGTAATTTTTGACAGTTGGTTCATGTGATTTTGTAAGAATTACATGTTGAAAAGTTATTCATGCGCATTGGTGGTCGCGCATAATCAGCATTGTTTAGGTTAAATTAATGTAAATTTAGGATTTATAAATCAAGACAAAAAAAAAAAAAAAACGAGCTGAAAATTATATAAATATTTGCTAGAGCATAGTATTATTTTGAAATGAGAATATATTTTTTTTTACATTTTAATTTTTAGCAAACTATACAGCATTAAATTCTTCCAATAAAAGGATATGTTAAAACATGCCAGGTGGAATTTTGTCTTCAAAAATTTTGAATTACTCCTAATTGGTAGAGATTGTTCAAAAATACAAATTTTTAGGCTTTGCAAATAAAAGAGACCTTAAATTTTAGGCGGATAAAGGTTATTATAGTTTCATAAATTACAGAATTTAACAATAGTTTGAAAAAGTAATTTTGGCTAAGAAAGGTGGAATGTTGTGACACATTAACTTAGGACACTGCCAATGAAACCGTGTTAGTGGCATCGTAGTAAACCGTGTTAGTCACTAACACGGTTCATCATAGTAAACATTGAGTTATATAATGCTATTTTCATAATTTCTTCTATCGCATTATTTAATTTTTAAGATATATCCGATGACATGCTCACAAAAAACTGAATTTAATGACCTTGTGCAATACACCAGAACAGCTTTCTGCAAATATTTTCAAAAAAAAATTCACCTGTAAGAATTATTTACAAAAACTAAACAAAAGTCTTGAAAAACTAATTAAGTTTATAGTTTTTTTTTTTTTTTTTAATCTGGTAACAACTCGTAAAATTCGTAATGTCCTGTCATTCGGCTAGTATTTTTTTGTATATCATCAAATTTTGTGAAATAATGATTAGTCAGGGTTGGCTATTTTTAAATAATTTCACCAATCCAAATTATTTTATTGCTTTTTATAAATGATTTCATTGTACTATTTAGGTGTAGTGTTGCTTTTTAAACAAAATAAAAGAGATAAAGCTATTTTATTAAAACATGAAAATTAAAGCTTTGTAGCAAGTATTGTTTTTGTATTATACGTTTCTACATTTTTCTTCTAAATTCTTGTAAATTTTTTATACTCAAGCCCTTTATTTATTAGTGTTTTTTATGTTTTATTTATTTATTACATAAAGCTCATTTTTATGATGAGATTTACAATAGAGAAGTATTTCTTATTAATTTGACTGTTTTTTTTTTTTGATAAGATACCTTATTTTGTAAAACATATTCTCTAAGGAATTACTTTTGATATTTTCACTCCATGGCAATGAAACAAAGTAATCTTAACTTTTTGAATGCCAGAAATTTTAGGTGAAGGTGTATATATAAATACTGCAAGAAAGTGTTACACGTTAACTGTATTTTGATGTCCACAGCCATGAGTGTATATATACGATGAAAATGCATTTCAGCAAGCATATGAATTTATAATATATTTATAATAAATAATATATAATATAATTTATAATGTATTTATAAAGCAACTAAAATACTTAAAACTAATTCTTTTCTTTAAAACCATAAAAAAGATTGATAGATTAGGTTATTTTTTGTTAAGTAATACTTCTTTGTTAAGCATTGTTTCTTTGTTGTGTGCTTGTTTAAACAGCAGTAAAAATTTCCTCAAAACGAGGAGTTTGATAGTCCCAGGAGGGTTTGGTTCAATTTATAAATTGATATCTTCTTCTTTTTTTTTTCTTTTTATTTTTTTTTTAAATGCTTTTTTTGTGCAAATCATTGACAGTTATTCCAGGTTTTTTTTCTTATCTTTGGGTGGAATAAGCTATAAAAATTTTTAAAATTATGAGAAAATTAAATTCTAGGACTGCTGCTATTTTTACTTTATTGATGGTTGATTTAAACTGCAGAGTTTGTTCAGGGATGATTTTGTTGTACAGAATAAACATATAGAACTACCTCTTCAATTAAGGGAAAAAAAATTTATTTGTCCATTGTGTCACTGAACTTTACCAGTAACAGATTATATCCCTTTCCATAAAAGTCACTTTTCTCAACTTGTTTTTATTGTTCTGCCTCGCCTGCTAAAACATTAGGTTCTTTGCCGAGATATATAAAAATAAAGACAAATAAATTTTAAAAATAGCCTCCTACTTCGCGTAAACTAAAGTCTTCAGAGCTAAATAATTTTTATTTCCCCTTCCAGATCAACAGTTCTTCAACAATGGAAACATTCATCTGTGGCAGGCACAGTTTTGAATTTGGAAGCTAAATAAGTAGCTGCAGGACAAACTTAGAAGAGTCTATCTCGGTTGTGACCATATACGCTAGAATTCAATTTATTAATCAGATAATTTAAGGAACTCAAAAATAGCTTGGAAGCATGAAATTTCATAAAGTAAATCTAAGGTACTTCGGCATGCTGGTTTCTATATAAGTAGTTTTTAAAATAATGAAAAGTTGCTGCAAAAATTCAGTTCTCGAGTTATAAGTGTTTGAAGTTTTGGGATATGGTGTGAAACAGCCCTATTGATGACATCATAGTTACATATGGCACATTGCATTTGCCTCTGTATCTTTAAAAGCATTTAAAATTTTAAAGTAATTTTTGGTAGGGTGGGCGATAGAGGTTTATTTTTTTTTAGCGATTTAGTACAAAATTTGTAATTTTATTGTTGACAGGTGGCTACTTCCAAGTTCTTTTTTGTTTTTGGTTCAAACATAAGTTTGAATTCTCAAAAACCTTGAAATTTTTTGAGGAGAGCCGTTATAACATGACAGATTTGCATGTGAATTTTTTTGAAAACCGGAATAAAGATATTCCATATTGTCCAAAAACCTAAAAGGGCTTGGAACTAGCCACCTGTCAAAAATATAGCTCCAGTTTTTGTGCATAACTATTAAGGACATAGACATCTATTACCTTACCAAAGATTATTTAAAAAATTGTTGCTACTGTGATGTGATTACAAGGCTTGTTCTAAAATATATCCGAAAACTTCAAATGCTCATAACTCCAGAACCATTTGTGCTGCTTTGATAAAATAAAAAAACATTCTTCATTACTTTAACAACTTTTTAAATAGAGCTCCACATGTCGAAGTACCTTTAACTTTACATCGTTGAATATTGGTGGCTTTAATAATGGATTCTTGCTGCCATTATCCTTATTGGCTTCCTTACAACACCAGTTGAGAGATATAGAAACATAAACTCCCTTATCTTAGGATTTTTTTACATAAAAATCCTATTGCCAAGAAAAAGATGTAAAAAATCAGTTCTCAGGTAGATAAAAATTTATATTGGACTTGCCAGTGTAATTTTAAAAGTTTTTTTTTGCAGATCTGGATGTTTCCATTTAGTTTCAGTAAACTTCTATTATCACCATATATATTACATACATAAATACATACATACATGTGTGAAAGAGTGATTTTTGAAAAATTTGTATTCTGTTTGGTTACTTTGTTTTTTAAATATATAAATATATCTAAATCAATGTTTTCATGATTTGCTTTGAAATAGTTTTTTTTTTATTAAAATGTCAAAGAATCTGTGTCGTTTAAAAGAATGGTGTTATAAAATTTCATTGAAAATGTCTACTTATTTACCACATGATTTTGTGAGAGAATTTTTTAAAAGGCCATAATAAAAATATAAAAAATACAAATAAATTTGTAAATCATTTCTAATAACTTTATATTAACCTTGCAAAATGTTTGACTTTCTAATACAATTTTTTACCCCGAGACATAAATACCGGGTTTGAATTTGGCTCAGTCAGTCTTACTTCATGGGGATTAAGACCTCTTCAGCCTTGGTTGGCAATCTTACTAGAGTTGGTGCCTCCATAAAGACACTGTTCGGCAAACTAATAATTGTCTTCAGGTGTAGGTAGAGTATGCCATGTGGATGCAGTACTTTGTGGATTACCATATCTGCTCTAGGGCAGTAAATACCGGTCTTCTTACTCCCTTTGTTTGTCTGATGAGTTATAAGATACTCATGCCGGTTTAATGCTTGTTAATTGTCTATGTTGAGGGTACTGAAATAATAGTTTCCTGATTGCTACGTTGCTAACTGGTAGAAAGAAGTCACAAATCTCTAGCTATTTAGAGATGGTGCTCCATCTACAGTTGTTAAATGGTGTCGCAGTTGTAGTGCCAAGTTGCGCTTGGTGGATTACCCTGCATCTGTAACGGCTCGCTTCTCTGCGACCACAGCACTCCTTTTGCTAAGGAAAAAGCTTCATAATTGATAAGCAAAATAATAGATCTGATTATTTGTACAAGTTAATCAAACAAGGAGTATGACTTCCTTTAAACTCAATATTACTATTAATAAGCCTAAATCGGGCTGTGAAACATCACCCATCTCTTTCGTTCACCAACATTTGTGGTCTTCGCAGTAGCTTTTGTCACGTGCAATTTTTTTTTTTTATGGTTCGTCACCTGAAATATGGGCAATTTGTAAAAACCTTAATCCTTCAATAAGTTTTTCTGATTTTATTGTACCTGGTTACCTTCATATCAGTCGTAAGAACTCGTTTTTTTGGCATTCATGTTCTTGGCATTTTTGTTTGTGATAATCTGCCTGTGGCTCGCGAAATTTCTTGAAAACCCGATCTACACAGTTTGCTGTGTAATCAATTCCATTTCTGAAAATATTGACAAGGCTCTCATAATTCACCTATCTGTTAATATCTTTGCTTTTGTGGACTTCAAAATTCATCACACTGACTGGCTACTTCTTTCTAGAACTACTAACCATTCTGGTATCAACACTAACAACTTTGCCATATTCTCCAATTCTTTTTCTTGATCATTTCAATTAGGAACCTATTCCTTTCATCGAATCCTGATATCTATAAGACATCTTTCTCTGGCCATTTAGGAAACTCGGACCATCACATCACCTCTTCCCATGAGACACCTATACATAGGAAATTGTTTTCCTATCATCATGAAGACTGGGACAGCTTTCGTAGTTGTATTGAGAACAGACGTCTCTTTACCAGAGCCGCAAAGACTAAAAGAGTCATTGAGTAGGCTTTTACTAGAATCTGGAGCATGAACGTCCGGTCACTCAATTAATCGGATCTCAAGACTTTTGTGCATCTGTTGGAGTTTTTCAAAACAAGGTAAATCTTTGATCCCACCACGCTTTAACGGACATGGGATCATTACCTGTGCTAGAAATAAGACAGTACGTTTTGCTAAATTGTTCAGCTGTAACCCTAGTCTCAATGATTCTAGAGACATATTGCCTGACTTTCCACCTAGGATTGACACTAACTTGGACTCCTCTCAATATAACAACCAAAATTGTTGAAAATGTTAGTACTACTCTTGATCCTTCTAAAGCCACTGACCGTGATAGAATTCCTGTAGTCGTGCTACAAAAGCGCTCTCCGAAACTCTCTCGGCAGGTTGTCTAAGTGTATCGCTGAATCTTGTTTTCCCTTTTGCTGGATGCATCTGTTAGTGATAAGATGATAGATGTCTATCTCCTTAATAGCTATGCACAAAAATTGGAGCTATATTTTTGACAGGTGGCTATTTCCAGGCCCTTTTAGGTTTTTGGACAATATGGAATATCTTTATTCCGGTTTTCAAAAAAATTCATATGCAAATCTATCATGTTATAACGGCTCTCCTCAAAAAATTTCAAGGTGATTTGAGAATTCAAACTTATGTTTGAACCAAAAACAAAAAAGAACTTGGAAGTAGCCACCTGTCAACAATAAAATTACAAATTTTGTGCTAAATCACTAACAAAAAATAAACCTCTATCACCCACCCTACCAAAAATTACTTTAAATGCTTTTAAAGATATAGAGGCAAATGAATGTGCCATATGTAACTGTGATGTCATCAATAGGGCTGTTTCACACCATAGCCCAAAACTTCAAACACTTATAACTCGAGAACTGCATGAGCATTTTTGCTCCAACTTTTCATTATTTTAAAAACTATTTATATAGAAACCAGCATGCCGAAGTACCTTAGATTTACTTTAAGAAATTTCATGCTTCCAAGCTTTTTTTGAGTTCCTTAAATTATCTGATTAATACATTGAATTCTAGTGTAAATGGTCACAACCGAGATAGACTCTTTAAGTTTGTCCTGCAGCCACTTATTTAGCTTCCAAATTCAAAACTGTGCCTGCTACAGATGAATGTTTCCATTGTTGAAGAACTGTTGATCTGGAAGGGGAAATAAAAGTTATTTAGCTCTGAAGACTTTAGTTTACGCGAAGTAGGAGGCTATTTTTAAAATTTATTTGTCTTTATTTTTATATATCTCGGCAAAGAACCTAATGTTTTAGCAGGCGAGGCAGAACAATAAAAACAAGTTGAGAAAAGTGACTTTTATGGAAAGGGATATAATCTGTTACTGGTAAAGTTCAGTGACACAATGGACAAATAAATTTTTTTTTCCCTTAATTGAAGAGGTAGTTCTATATGTTTATTCTGTACAACAAAATCAATCCTGAACAAACTCTGAACAAAGATAAGAAAACAAACCTGGAAAAACTGTCAAGGATTTGCATAAAAAAAGTTATTCAAAAAGAAGAATATACCAATGTATAAATTGCACCAAACCCTCCTATTAAACTCCTCGTTTTGAGGAATTTCATACTGCTGTTTAAGCAGACATACAACGAAGAAACAATGCTTAACAAAGAAATATTTCTTAACAAAAAAAATTCCAGACGTACAAAAGCTTGTAACAAAATTGCATAATATGCATTTTTGTAAGTAAAATATGGCAAATCCTTATCTTTTATACAATACATCCGATAAAACAAGGGACTGTCTTTGACATTCAGAGCATGAAAGTATTCTGATAGTGTCAAAAAGCTCATCTCAACAGTGTCCACAATCCTATAAGCTAACAAGATGTTGTAGAATAAATTTGCTTTGGTGATGAAGCATCGATTTCTTCAAGTTCGGATGACGGTATTGAAGTATTTATTACATAAAAAGGGTTTTCAACCACACCATTTACGACATTAAAATTTACAGGAGTTATGAAAGTATTTACAATTGATTCTTTATTTGCAACACTATATTCTTTATTTGCATCTTTCTAAACTGGAAAGACTCTTGATCTAAAACGTTTGGTTCTATACTTTACTCTGCCATCCATGTTATCTGAAAACAATCCAATAAGTCTAGAGCTTGATTTGTTAAAAAAATTAGAATCCGAGAATGTGTTTTTAAGGGAAGAGGTTAAAAATTTAATCAAAATAATAGTTTTAACGAAGGACGCATTGGTGCGTGACGAACATATTAACTCTTCATACAACTCAAATCGTAATACATTTATTGCCGATAATAAAAATCCTGATACAACGATAAGACGCACAAATATAAATGTCTTTAAACATCCTAAACATCCAATTAAACTAAATAAATATTCTAACAAAAGAAATTCTACTAACATTCCTCTGCAAAACCGATATAATCCTTTACAATCGGTTAATCAAGATATTGTATCCAACTCGCCTAATAATAATCAAATAATTAATAATACTAATGAAACAAAAACACGTCCAGGGAATATAACTTACGCGAACGCCGTACAAAAAAAAACCCGAAAAGAAAAAAATAATCGTGTTTTCAGATAGCATGACTAAGAAATTATCCTCTAAAAGATTCAATACTTATACACCAAACCACCATACATACTTCAACACTTTTCCAGGAGCAAACACCACCAAACTAAAATATTATGTTGAACCCAATCTTCTAAACGAAAACATTGACGCTGCATTTATCCATTGCGGACAAATGATATCTCGCCACGTCTCAATACGCCCACTTTAACTGACCAAGATATTGCAGATAATATAGTTCAGATTGGAGCAAAATATTTAAGTCTCGGAGTGAAAAAAAAAGTTATCATGTCCGGTATAATTCCTAGGAGAGACAGCGATGTTGATGTGCGTAGAATCTCAACAAACATATTATTACGACAAACATGTCTTGACAACAATTTTTATACGTTAATAATGATAACATCACACCTAATTTCCTTTGGATAGATGATATACATCTCGATCAGAGTGGTATTGTAATGTTTGCACGTAACCTTATCCACTCTATCAATAATTTACCAAGTTGACTGGTGCGAAGAGAAACAACCTCTGTGGCTGATGTACGTAATTTACCTTCTTTTTTACCTTGAGACTTTCCTTTTATTTTACACATTTTTTCGCAACTATAACGTAAAAGTAGGACAGAAGTGGTTTTGGGAACCAATACTTCTTTCTGAAAATGGTGATGTTATTTCTGACGAAAAGAGTTTAGTTGAGATATTTAACAACTACTTTGCCAACGTTACGAAATCTTTAAATATTGGATCATGGGATCCCCATATTGAACATAAACCTTTGATGTCAGATTCAGATTTTGAGTCTCATCCAAGCATTAAGGCAATCCATACTAATTTTTCCCGCATTAATAGTTTTGACTTTGTTCATGTAGAACCCAAAGAAGAACATGACGTTATCATTAAATTAAAAATAGGAAGTGATGACATACCACTATCACTTATGAAAACTTTAGCATACTCTCACAGTCCCATAATTGCTGATTGCATTAATACTTCGTTGAATAATGGAATATTTCCAGACGTTCTTAAATGGGCACATGTAATTCCCATTCATAAGAAGAAAGATACCCTTGAAAAAGGGAATTACCGACCTATTAGCATTCTTCTTACATTATCGAAGGTCTTTTAGAAAATGCTATTTTTACAAATAACCAGTTTTTTTTGCGATAAAGTCTCTCCTCTTCTTTGTGGATTTCGCAAAAATTTCTCCACCCAAAACTCATTGTTTCGCCTTATTATTAGGTGGCAAATTTTCCTGGATAAGAAAGGTATTATAGGGACCATTTAAATGGACTTGTCAAAGGCATATGACTGCATTCCACATAATCTTCTGTTAGTAAAACTCACAGCATACGGTTTATCTAAAAAAAGTTCGCAATTTATAAAAAGCTACTTCCAATCAAGGAAACAAATAGTTAAATTAGGGTCGACGCTTAGTGAGTGGTTGAGCATCGCACTAGAAGTTCCTCAAGGCTCTATTTTTGGCCCAATTTTTTTAAATGTATTTATAAATGATCTTTTCTTTTTTGTAACAGAATCCAATATTTGTAACTTAGCAGACGATAATACTCTTTACGCTTGCGGTTTAACCTTTGATAATGTTTGGTCTTGTCGATCTAAGGACCTTACCAGACTTCAGGAGTGGTTTAAAAATAACTCTATGGCAACAAATCCTGCAAAGTTTCAAATAA
>JAUZNK010059345.1:0-15063 GCA_035046665.1 Euphysa ruthae
ATATAAAAAGCACCAGCCCTGTCGTACATTGCCCAAGCATAAGTTTATCATTTGAAATCAGTTTGAGAAACTTTACTATTCTCAGTTTTATTTTCTATTGCCAAAAACAGCCAATGAAAAATAAAATAAAAACTAACTTTATTATCTAATTTGATTTTGATATTGGAAAACTTAATATATAAATATGTCTCATAGACTTAGACTAGATTTACAAATTTATTTGGACAAGGAACAAAAAAATAAGACATAACCATTTGTTAACTAATGTTAATAAACATACACTAAATTTACAACATCTTTTTTTGATGTTTATAAGATTTTTTTTTCATCAAAAAACTCAATTTTTACACAAGTAACTAATCCAAATACTCAACTGACCTGATTTATCCTAGTGAGGGAGAGGATCCAGGGTCATTTCATACTTAAGGTTAAAACCAAAGTGCTGAGCATCTCAGAGAGGTTCATTGCTTATTTGCGGAAATTAAAACCTCATTCAATTCTAGAGCTATCAAAACTTAGGCTTTTTTATCTTTCGACTTTATAAATATCAAGAAAGCCTCTAATTTTAGAAATACCTGTTCTATAGAATAAAACCTGAAATCAAAATGAATTAAGTCAACACTTCACCAAAAATTTATTTCATTATGTTTAAATGATTTTAGGTTGTTTACACTACCTTTACTATATAAAACTTACCATATTTAGAGATATTTGATAACTTCATCTGGTGGTAGAAAATGAAGTTGACAAATCTGTAGATAAATTTATTCAACTAATTTGTTATGGATATTTAGCCTATGTATATATTAATACATATATACAGAGCTGAAATTTAGTCCACATCATCAACAGGTAGATATCCTGTGCTTCGTAAAATATAGTCAAATTTGAATCCTTTCCATCAAAAATTAAAAATTTCTAAAAATGTTTTCAAATGTTTCATGATGGTAGCATAGAACATATTGCCTTCAGTAACAAAAATCATTTTAAAGCAATAGTAGCATAAAAAAAAAGCTGCTAACAATATCCACAAGTTACAAATCTATCAAATAAAACTAACATATTTGTTAATTTAAAATTTAAGTACTGTACAATTAGTGGACCCCCTGTTAAGAAAAAGCAACGAGAGATGAAAAAATATATTGTATAATGGTGAGAAAATAAATAATCTCAGAAATAGATATCATAAGTATGTTAAGGGTAATCACATTATATTTGCTGACCTCGGCTCAAAGAGATCATGCTTATAGTTATCTAATTAGATTAATAGAAAAAATCAGTGTGTTTTTTGTTAAACTGATGGATTCTGCTCACTATTTACTACGAGTAGACACAGGTTAATGATGAAGAGAAAGTTTAAATTAGTATATAATTTCACAGAGCGAAGTCCAGAAAAAAGCACCTGGAAATAGACCCCAAAAAAATGCCCTCTAAAATATACCCCCAGAAAAATGTTCTTCCTCACAAAACCGCCCCTAATAACATTTTAGGGAAAATATTCACAAAAAAAATTGATGGCTAAAACACACCTGCCTTCATTTTTTAAAAATGAAAAACTTTTCGTCATTTAAATGTTTACACATTTAACTGAACTTTCTTTTTTCAATCATGCGTAATCCTTGAAATCCTCAGTACCACCCCTCTATATGATTGCTTTGTGGCATCTCTTGTTGCGTTCAGTTGAACATGTTTGGCATTACAACTTATGCACATGGTGCATTTCATCTGAAACTTCCAATGTAAGTATTTTCAAAATAATCTAAGAGCTCATCAGGTTATCCTATATAGTTATTTTGAATATGATCGCTAACTATATTATATAACTATATTTATAACTTGATCCGGTGGCAAAAATTCTAAAGTATGGATCATTCTCATGTGAAAAGTGAACTTGGGATCATTTATATAGTGTTGCTGAAATCCCAATGACTGAATATTTTTTCTAAATGTACATCTGGTCTTGTTCGAAAATAGTCCAAATACACATAAAATCGTTCTTTCATTAGATCTTGCATCTACAGTGTAAAGTTGAAAGAATCACAAAACCAATTATTTGAGTTTGTTAGTTGTTGTATTGATTTGTTTGTTATGAAAATTATTACTCTATTTTCATTGCCAGAACCACTATTGAACAATTAAAACATTTCACCAGTCAACACTTATTGAAACTGTATTGGTAGATCTGGAATTGCTGCTCTTATAATCGGATTCAGGGTTTGATCATCTTTTCATTGATTTTGTTTGTTTGTTTAATATGATCAACTCTTGGTAAATTATCAGTCGCCTCACCTAAAGTTGTTATTTTGTTTGCATCAATGGTTTGTGGTTCTCGTGAGAACTTTCAGCTTGGATTGTTATGCTGCTTTTGATATCAGTTAATTCCACTTTGGCTTGTGAGGACGGGTGTGTGTGGGAGGCTTTTTTCTGAAAGCATTTTTCTAGGGGAGCGGTTTCTTCCTAGAACCCACAAAGCACAAGCAAATCTTAATTCTGCATTCAAGGGAAAAAGATTAGACATTAACCCTTTGCATGCCATCAATGGAATATTCCAGGAATTTGATATAATAAAAATAAAAAAGTCCCGGAATATTACGGGATTTCTATTTTCCCTTTGAACATGATTTTCAACCGGTAAATGTCTTATGAGCTCCTAACTTTTGCAGAAAAGTAAAAAAAAAAAAAAAATGCAAATAACCTTAGACCCGATTTAAACAGTTTTTGTCTGCTTTATCATTTTGGCCTGATTTTGCACTAATGAGAATTTTTCAGAAAAATTATTGAAATCTAGAACCATGCAAAATGGAGTAGTATGTTTTAAATTTTTGGTGAAATTTTTTGTTCTCAATGAATTATTTAGCCACTAATGAATCACAAAATTAGAAAAATGGAAAGTTAGTTTGACGACATTACTGATACAAGAGAAATATTTATTTTGCTTATAAATGAATAAATTTTAAATTTATGGTATTTCTTTAAAAGCACCTCAAAATACAGATTAAACTTTGAAGCAATAAAATTATTGATTTAATATTGAAATAGCTACTATAAACTTTTCCAATTTTTCAATGTTATTGAGCTATTCTCAGTGATGACATCAAAGTGACTTTCGTATTCATTAAATATATTTTTTCTTTAAATAGATACGATCTTTCAATAACATAAAAAGCATGAAACTCTATTTCAGAGCTTTAATCTTGAATATGTATTATGAATATGTAAATATGTTGGGGATACCTTAACTGAGAGACATATTAGATACAAATTAAACACCGTGATTCCTTCAAAGTTCATAAATCCCTGATACAATAAAAAAGTTCCCAAGGATCAACTGCTTTTGATGTATTTTTTTTTTAAATTTATTTTTTAGATAAATGTATTACAAATTTGGGACACAACCGGACGAGGACAGACCTTCTAAATTCTGCTATAATATGTTGTCTGAAATTAGAATTAAACGCAGTCATCAATTAGGTTTGAACCACATACCTTTTCAATATGGTCTCCATAGTTGGGCTCCTTAGACAACTGCGCTACGAATCCACAATTTACTTATGTACTGAGTAAACGAATAAATCAAGCAACTTCAAATTAGCTTTTTAAGACTTTATAATGTTTAATAGGTCAAAAACAAACTAAAACTAATAAGATAACTGATTGGAATAGAGACTTTAATATGAGTTTTTTAGCATTATTTTAAAAATTTTGTTTATGAATCTAAAATACCAAATATGGAGAAGGTTCACCGAAAGTTTATAATAAGGTTTCCTAATTCCGTAAAGCCTTGATTCAGGAATAATGAGAACGCTATAAAGGCCACACTTGTAAAAATAACAACTTATATAAACCCAACCACAAACCACCAAACATTGCCTCCATCTAATATAAACTTTATAACTGTAATAGAGAAAATCCCTCTAATATACTATGCCTATTTCAAAAATTATAATTAAGACTTTACAAAAAACCTTTTTGATAAGTGCTAAAGTTTTTCTGTCTAGACTTCTGATACACCAAAAAAATAATTTTCCTACCTTGCTAATAAATTTCTTATGTTGATATGTTCAATCAGATCTTCATACATTAAACCATTTAAAACTATTTTCTGCCTTTCTGTTAATGAGTAAAAAAAAATATAATACATATGCTAATTATTCCAAAAAGAACCAAACAAAGATGATACACATGGTTAAAGATTTCTCGCTCATTAGAGTCTTTCATTTGAAAGAAAAAGTAAAAAACATCTGTGTTTAAAAATTTTAACCATCAATTTAATAATAGTCAATATGGATCAACATACTAAGCTACTTTGACATAGCAGCAATCTTTCACCATGCTGTAGAAACAAAGAAAGAGGTATTGAAGTAAAGAAAAAACTGTGGAATCAAAGAGGAATCAGTTGAAGAAATTAATACAAAAAAAGCTGTTGAAAAAACCTATTGTAGCTATGCCACTTATTTCATACTAGCTAAAAAATTTAAAGCCAAAACTGGTTTGAAATATGGTGTTTACAAGCAAGATAGAAACATTCCTCTAAGAAGCACAAACTGTTTTTAACTTTGAAATCAAGTAACCATCAAACTTGAGTTTTTTTTTTTTGATTTGGCTCATTTACATCTTAAATCAAACATATTCTTTTGAAAATATGAAAAATTAATAAATTTTCTACAGGTAAAGGGACACCAAACATATCCTAAAAACCACACACTCACACTTAGAGTAATCACTCATAGATAAAACCCAATAGAAGAGCGGGTAAATTGTTTTCTTTGGCAGGATTAAAAATACCCAGCCTAACATAAATTTATGAAAATTTTACAGAAATCACTAGAAATTTTAACAAAAGAAATTTCTTGATTTTTTGTAATGGTAGCCCATAAAAACTGGGAATATACATTTAAGTTTGCAAAGTAAATATTTGGTAAAGATGATTGTCACACTTCTGCAAAAAATCCAAAGAAAAACCATGTAAAAGAAAGATGTTAAATAATTCAGAAGGCTTAACCAATGTAGGTTTCCGGTGCGGCTTTTGGGATCCTTTTATGGAAAACAATCTATCGAAGAATAAAAAAATTAATTTTACAATGGAAGTTTCGTTTTTCTATTAACAATCAATAGCAAATCCTCAAGAATAGTAATCAACCAAATGTTACATGGATATCATATATCTATTTATTTTTGTAGCTATATCAAAGCGTTTTTTGTATAGCCTCACAACCATTTACTTTGAATTGGGTAGATCCTTGAGGAATAATGGAACAGCAACAATATCCGTGATATGGACGTTAGAAATGTTAGGTAAATGTACCGGTGTGTCCTCTAAAACATTTCGTGAATCAAATTTTGGCTTTAAGAATCTTAATACAATCTACATGACCATCTGAAAGGAACCTTTTGCAAACCTTTATAATTAGCAATGTCTGGTGACGTTTCTTTCCAGCATAGACCACAGCAAACAATTTGCCATCAACGTTTCTTCAATGGGCCACCTCAGACTTATGTTGATATCATTTTTGTTTTTGCTATTTTTTTCTTATCATGGAATTCATATTCATTATCACCTTCATTGTCTTCACTATCCACATCATCCTCATTGATACAGTTTTCACTCTCGTTACTTTTATCTTTAAGACGCTTACGCTTCATTGAATTTTTGCTTACCAAAGCAGCCAATAACATAACTGGCTTCCTTCCATCAACTTTACAAGATGACTTTCCATGAGCTAATTTTTGTAAATGGCGGCAAGAAAAGCACTGCTGTAGTTTTATGGCATCATACACTCTTTGCACAAAGTTGCATTCATTTTTACATGGTAAAAAGGTTTCTTCTGTTTCTCTTTGCCGCCTTTTCTTTCTCTCATATCTTTTAGTTCCTGATTTTTTTTTTCTTGAATTACCTTCACCATCAACAGGAAAAATTTTTCAGCCATTGAACTGTGAACCTGTGTAACCCGAGTATTAACTTTAGACATCTTTGGCTTAATTTTCTGTATGGTAAACAATCCAGGAATTTCTTCAAGTTGGATACTCTTTTCGCTTTGAACGCTTAAATTTTGCTTTCCAATACTAAGCTGATTTACTAAATTCTGATGAAATACCAGAGTTTATCATAATGTTTCAGGACTAAGAATTATGACCAAAGATTTTTTAAAGATTATTTAATAAAAGTAGCTAATAATAGCGATTTTCAGCTAACAGAAAGCCACCAAAAAAAAAAACACAAAAAAAAAAAAAAAAAAAAAAAAAAGTTTATTCAAGCCATTTTAGAAATAATCTGGAATAATATCTATCATTTTTAATTTTTTTGCACAGATTATCAAAAATTTATATTCTTTTTACAGAACAAAGATAATTATACTACTAGATCTCAAGTTTATCAATATTTAGCCCATCATGTCAAAAAAACACAGAAAATCTATTTGCTAAAAATCTCTCTATCCACACACTCAATAAAGCAATGGCCTAGAAGTGCTCACAATGTACCATAATGGTATCTGAACATATTTCTGGCTCTGCTCCACTTGCTCTCTACTCTTATGTATGAATATTGGGATCATTAAGGTCAGCAAAATTGTCCTCGTGAATTATCACAGAGTGTTAGTACATATACATGATAGGCATTGTTACATTGACAAGGTTATGATTGACAAAGTTCCTGTATGCCTCCCAAACATCAGAAACTGGGTGTGTTCCCTAACCTGTGGGATATTCAAAAGAAGTAGTGTATCAGCATCCCTATAACCAACTTCAAATTAGCAAACTTCTCTCATTTCTCTTTCCTTACAATATTTCTTGAAAAAAGCAAAAATCACAGAAAAAAACAAACATATTTCGAAAAAATGAACATAATTCTTAAAATAAAGAATCGACAATAGAAAAGAAAACAGTAGAATAAAAAAGAAATTTAGGCAAAACTGCAGAATCCCGTGCCTATCAAATGTCAAATTCTGATTTGAAAAAGCTGCTCTCCAACGTAGGAAAAAAGCATAAACGTTTCTTGTAATTTTCAAACAAAGCTGGTTAAGTACCATACTGGCCTCAAAAAAATTTTTTTTGCTCCACATATTCTCCACATTTTGAGTGTGAACATCAGGACCATTAGGATAAATAAAATTATTTTGGCTGTTAACCACTGCATGCAAATAGATGCCGTTTCCTATATTGACGATATTGTTGTGAACCGCCCACCCTGATACAATATGCGTACCTGGTAATATTCACTCTGATATTAGTGGCAAGAGTGAAGCAACATCATGTTGCTCTACTTATACTAAAAAGCATTTCCGAAAAAGTATTTCCGATGGAAAAAATTTGCTTTCAGAAATTTTTATCACTTTTGGTATAACATTATGTTGAATATCTTCCTCTCACAGCTGTTTGAAATGATATAAAGCAGACATGAGAGCAAACTGCAAAATTTGTAAATATTGAGAAAAATGGTGCTTGCATTTTTTCAAAATACCTTGAAACCTATTATATTTATTTTAATTCTATAAAAAGAATATAAAATTTTAATAATTAGCCCAAATACGAAACTACATAATTCTATGCTATAGCAGTTCACATAAACGGGGCATTTTTGCAGCTACATTTTAATAGTTAGGACAGTTTGAAGTCTAAAATTTCATCAATTTTCCTGTCAAAATCTCTAAACCTATTTGACATAAAAGTGGGGAAAAAAAGAGTGTTGCATTGTCACATCGTAACTCAAACAAAAGAATTTCGAATAGAAAACAAAAAAGTTCTCTTCATCAAAGAAAACTTACTACAAAATGTAAAACATCAAATGCAAAAATTTGTTATACTAAGTTAATCTACTGCATGTTTAAAAAAGGTCCGGACTCTGGTTTATCTCCCCCGTTCTGAAAAAAAAAAAAAAAAAAATAAAATAATGCAATAAAATAAAATGCATAATATTACCTTACTAGTTAGTTATTTCTGCACACTAATACAGATATGCAATATTAAAATAACTTACTTTTTTTAAAAGTTATGGAGAGGCTTTAGAGATATCTACAATGAACGTATATCTGTAAGATGACCATAAATCACAGCCATGCTCATTTGAATTAAGAAAGAAAAGTAAAATAGATTCCTTCAAAACGTATAGAAATCTTTTGTTGATGACGCCCAACTTAGTGTAAGTGGTAAGATTTTTTATTTTTGGCTAAAACAGGCACTCTAGGAAAACAGAGATTATCCCAGTTCAATTTGGGTTCGACACCCCTAAGAGGCCAATAATTTTCTTTACTGTGAGTTAAAATGGGAGTTCTAAGTACAGCAGAACCATTAGCTTTGGCCTCATTTTAAAAAAACAAACATGTTGGAATACTTATAACCTACCTAACTAACAGGAATCAGTCATGAAACGTCAATCTTCAATTGATAACTGTTGCACAATTAAAACTATTCGCTGTCGAACAATGACTGTAGGTATTTGTTGACGAGACACATTTTAGTAAAAAAATTCTTGTTGTGTTCATTGTTGATTTGTTAAAATGAACATAATTCCCCATACAATATTTAGCTTAGATGATATGACAATGGATGAAAAAATAGTATAGTTGTTTTAATAAATGCAAGTTTAATAAATTTCATGATAAATATAAGATTCCAATTAATTTCGATATTTTGATTTTATTACTACGAATGTGATTATCCCATAAAAGGCTTTCACCAATTAAAGCACCAAGAAATTTAGTCACTTTTACTCATTCGATTGTTACCTTACTCATTTCAAGTTTAGGTAAACCTTCAGTTATTTTATCTTTCTTTCACTTAAAGTGGAAAACTGAAAACTTGGTTTTTATCTGTGTTTAGAGATATTTAATTACAACCAGACCAAATGGTTAAGTGATTTAAACTATTTTTTATTGATTCAAAAAGCTCATTAATATTAGGGCTAGATGTGAAAACATCTGAGTCATCTGCCAACATTATGAATTGTACAATTTGGGACGCGTAGCAAAGGTTATTTTTTTAAACACACTAAAAATAGAAAAGTTCGGAGAATTGAACCTTGTGGAAAACCATAAACAATTTCAACATAATTAAAGTTAGCATGATTATTGTTAGTAACGGTTTCTTTTGAATAAACAGTTTTGAAACCAACTCAAATAAATGCCTGAAACTTTTATTTATTTGCTTTAAAATGTTCTGTATCAGCAGTATAAAAAGCTTTTGAAAGATCTATAAAAAAGCCAAACTGTTGCTTGTAAAATAAATTATTTGTGTTTAAATAATTAAATAATCTGTGATGCATAATTTTTTCAAAGATTTTAGAAAAACTGGTAAAATCTATATTGTCCTTTAATTACTAATTCACAGATTATCACAGATTATCACCTGTTTTAAAAAAACTTAACTTTTGCAATTTTTAAGGATTCAAGAAAAATTCCCTTATCAAATGAACATTTTTCAATACCTTTTTGCTTTACTACGTTTATCTTCAAGCTCAGTTTGGGTAACATTTTGACACTGGATTTTAGAGTTTACTGTTGGAAGGTAGTTTTTAAATGTTGTTCTAGTCTTTGGAATCTTTTTTTTAATAAAATTGGTTCAATATTTGTATTGTAAAAAAACAGTTAAACTGTTCTGCTATGTCGCCAGCAATATTAACTAAACCGTTTTTTGAGCAAACGTTATTGAACAAGTTATTGGCGACTTATTGAAGTTTCCCTTCCAAATTGAAACATGTTGTCATAAAAATGTTCCACCCTAAGTGTGATCCATTCAACACAGTCGTTTCACATGGAAGTAAAATATTTACATTTGTTAGCGTCAACTGAATTTGCATGCGAATTATCAAGATAGTGACGTTATCTCTTCAACATCGTACGTGATTGGCTCATTCAACAGAAAATATGCACGTGATCACAGCCACGATTAAAAACAGCCGTTTCAAACCAGTACACAGTGGAAGTGAACTTTGCTTTCAACAAAAACTTTTCAGAAAAGTGGAATCTACATATTCTAATATACCTAGATCTATTTTTAATATTTTTATCTTTCTGTAAACAGCATGTTAAAGTTGAAAAAATTATCTTTAAAAGCAATACAAATATTATGTACAAACATTACGAGAGGTATACGTAGTTTCGTCTTCAAAATTGGCTTTTCGGCCTTTTTCATTATTATTCAAAATCAAAGTGCTTCGCTAATATTTGTGTCAGCATAATTTTTTTGTTTTCATTTCACAATTTAAATAGTGTTCCAATCCACATGCGATCCATCCAACATAAATTTGGGTGTTACAATTAATTCAAAATCTAATTTTTAAATAATTATTTTGGGGTACATACATTCAATAAAAAAATAATTGATGTAAATTTTCAAAAAAAAATGTCAAGAAACAGTGGTTGCACTTTTATAATAACTAACCCCCATTCTAGCAATTTTTCTGTCTTATTTAATCGTGGTTGAGATCATGTGCATATCTTTTCACAGTATAAGCCAACGTTCTGGCTAGCCTTATAACGACTAATTCCCAATTGGCAAAATTTTTAAAATTCCTACTTCAGTAACCAAAAAACTAAATTTGTATCATAAAAATAACTAGTTTCACTACATTGTTTTTTTTGTAACTACTTTTAACGTAACATCGTGTTTGTTTAACTGATTCAGGGCGCGAATTAAGGGATCGCTAATCCCGATACTTTTATTGTGATCTCAAAGAATAAAATTAAAGAAAAATTGCAATTTCACATGAATGATATTCTAAAATAATAAACTATTTTAATATTGTGCAGATAAAAATGTGTGGACAACGGGTTAAATTTAAAAACCAAAAAAATCAAAAAAATTGTATTGATTTAATTCCAAACAGAGAAAATACCTCTTTACTATAAAAAATCATTAAAAATTTCTAATATAAACAAAAAACCATTTTTTGCTTCATAAAAATAGTAAAGTTTTTTTAAATTTGCTTTTTTGTCTAAATTCATAGTTAAATATCTGAGTCCTAGAAATATCAATGATTAATGACTAAGTATTTAAACATCTTTTGAACTGATATCTATATAAAACTGCGTTATTTATATGACAACAACAGTTTTGACTAATAATTTTAAATTTACTATACAAAAAAAGAAGATTAAATTGTTTATCCCACGTCTCATTTGACTTTACAAAGATACAAATTAAGACCACTCATCCGTAAAACTATTATTTATTTTATGCCTTAATAACATTATTTATTTTTAAAACATAATTATCAAGGTTTGTCACAGAAAAGTCTTTGCTCTACTTTTAACTCACAATAAAAATTTTGCTAATGAAATGAATTACCACAAAAATTTGCTTTGAGAAAGTGGTGTAAAATAAAAACGTAAACAATTTAGAAAAACTCTTTGTTTGAATTAATTTTTTTTTTTTAATAAGCAGTTTTTAGAAAAAAAAAAAAAAAAAGTTTTAAAAAAAGAAGAAGAATACTCAAGTATTTAAAAATTTGAATTAATGCTCAAGTTAACAAATAGAACACTCTCATCAAGGAATAAAATTGCAACATTAAGAAAAACAAAACAGTGAGTGTAATTATACCACTGACAAAATTAATGCAGAAAATTTACATTTTTCTCAGTTACAATTTTTAATTCCAGCAAGTTAATAATCAAGCAAGTTATAAATCAAGCAGGAAGGTGGAGAGTATTTAAAACCAATCACTGTTTCCTATTTTCTGTCACAACACAAGGTAATGTCAATATGCAAGAGCTGTACAAATTGAAAGTTATAGCATGAAAACAGAAGTAAAAAAAATCAAATTAATTCAAAGTCTTCAGGATTTGAGCTACAGAGGGGTAAAACACAAAATAAGTATTTAGAAATAAAAGTTAAAAGTAAAAAAGTATTTGCAAATAAAAGTTAAAAGTAATTATAGATTAAAGATGAAACAAGGCGCTTGATATTTCGAGCCTAGTTGAAGCTTTGAAAAGCGAGTAAGTTCCGCAATCGAGCACCTCTCCCAGAGAGGACTGTGAGTAAAACTTAAACTTTAATTTTTATAAAAAACAAACTCAGTATCACTGTTAAAACTAAATTCAACAAAGCTTGTTCATTTTTATAAAACTATTTGATGTAGGTTTTATTTTATTTTTTTATTGATGTTTGATCTCTTTTATTTTTTTAAAAACTTGGATAACTAAAAAAAACACCAAAGCAGAACAATTATATGATAACTAGAAGTAATAAGGAAGTAATATCCATTACAAAGCCTTCCACGGCAATCTTTCGCCGCCAAGAATTTTTCCTAATTCCAGGGGATGCACCCCTGCATCAGAGTAGGTCAAATAAAGATACTAGTTTCAAATAGTACAATAAGATTTTTTAAAGCCTTCTGTGGCTATATCAGCCAAAAAAACCTAAAACCCTTGTTTAAAAAATTTTATCACCTGATGGCCGTACACAGCGGAAATAAACTTTGCTTTCAACAGAAATTTTTTGGAAAAATATTTTTTATTCCGTAAAAAGTATGTTAAAATTTACTATCTATATCTTTAAAATTAATATAAACATTATATGCAAACATTACTAGACATATACGTATTTTCGTCTTCAAAATTGGTTTTTTCGACAATATCATCATTTTACAGAATTAATGTGCATCACTGAAATTTACCTTAGCATATTTTTTTTTTGTTTTGATTTCACAATTTAAATAGTGTTCCAAACCACGTTTGTCATATTCAACATTAATCCGGGTGTTTGAAATTTAAAAATAAATAAATTAATTAAACCCCCTGATCTGTACAAAAACTTTTCCCATTTCATTTGAAAATATTTTTTATGCATGGAATATTTTACATATCGCTATTTCCACACGGCCGTTTGACATCAGTGATTCCTGGAAATGATGTCTTAATTCAACACAACATTTTGCGAAATTCGGCCTTTCCTATACTTTTTGATATTGTAATAGCTTGAGTTTAATTTTTTATATTTAGAATATTTATATTTAAAAAGGCAACAGAAAGACGAATGGTACAACTTTCCAATGGTACGAAATGTTATTAACAAATATTTGAAACTGTGTATTTATTGCAACAAAATCCCATTTTTAACAATTTCACCAAAATACTGCCTTCACTGAAAATGCTCAAGCAACTTTGCTGTTAGTAATATTGCTTTAATTTTTTATTACTTTTTCGGAAGAGGGTTGGGGTTTAGTTTGTCATTTCCATGCTTTGGTTTAATTGCACAGAGGTAGCCATAGAACCAAAATGAAAAAATACCGTCTTTCTGTGGTTTTCATGATCGAACATAATATTTTTTGGATTCCCCGTTTCAATGACATAACAAAAGAGTTCTATGCATTTATCTGAAGAGATTTATATTCCAGATGTTTTCTAACCCCCTATATTTACTCAACTTGAAACTGGCTTCGATTATTTGACTGTGATTTCAAAAATAATAATACCGCTGTTAAAATAAGCGAGGTAATGCTTGGATACATACAAATGTGACAATTACTGAGATGCAGATACCTTTTCTTTAAAAGCTAAGTGTTTTCTTAACCTTTAATTGTTCTTATTTTCATCGAAAGATTTTCTATTAATTTTTGTCATAGATCCGGCAACCTTTTCATTGATAGCTAAGTGTTTTCCTATCTTTAATTGTTTTTATTGTCAAGTATTTTTACCATTTCTTTAACAACTAGGTGTTAATTGTTTTTATTTTTATGGAAAGATTTGTTATCCATTTTGGTCAAAGTTGGAATCCCGCTTGGTTAAAAGGAAATTTTGATCTGTTGCCTGCTAACTCAAAAATCTTTTTAGACATAATGACAAATTAAGTTGTGCTTTCCCTGTTTAAAGATTATTTTCATGCTTATTATAAGTATTTATTACTATGTCCTTGCAATCTATAGGCGCTATAGGTAGGTTCACAAGACTTGTTGATAAATACAAGCAAGAGAAAGCTAAGCCATATCAGCAAAATAACGTTTTAAACCATGTGAGTGAGTCTAATGTCACAGATAACAGAATTTGTATAACTGAATATTCTGAGCAAGAACCTGATTTATTTAAAGGACTAGAGTATTTTAATCCTAAATCAGACAAAAACACAAGTGGTAAACCTAGCATGTTTGTCAAAATCCCGATAGGTAAACCTAATTCCTTGGTCACAGGAAAACAAGTTAGAAACAGAGCTTCTCTTGCTCTTCATGTTCTTAATCTTATTTCGGATTATGAACACTACTCTCTTAAAAGTCACTGTATCGATAATCTTCTTGAGTGTAATTATCCAGAAAGAAGAATGGCTTTTCCGGAATGCTGTCAGTTGTAGTGGTATAGGCATAAATTTTATAAAGCAGTTAAATATCAGTGAGTAAATTAAAGTTCGTAGTTTATTAAGAATGTCAACTACTTCTTTCAGAAACCTCAAAGCAATATTAGATTAGTTGGGTGTAAATTGTTTTGTTTCTGAGCGGAAAATTAGAAAATATCAGAACTTTCTTACTAGTCATGTTTCGAAAGACAATATTCTGGTTACTAAGGAGATTCACACGCACTGTGGTAAGGATAAGGAACTAGGTAGGTTAGTGGTACTTAGGTGTAGGCACCTAATTTCATATATTGAAATGATATGTTCTGACATGAGACAAGAGCCCAGAATTGTTTGCTAACCTTGAAGAGGAAATTTGGTTGAGCTTTGGTGGAGAAAAAGGTGGAGGCTTTATGAAGTTTCATTTTGAGGTTATCAAGGCTGGTTTATCAGATTCTATCTATAATGTATATATCTTTAGATAACATTATTCCACTTGAATTTCACATTATGTTAGGAATCACTTTACGATTGTTTAACAATTTTTTAGATTAGGCCAAGAAATTAGACCAAAGGTAGAGAGGTCGCTCAAAATTTCAAAGAGATCAAAATCATCCAATTTTCAAATGAAAGATCTTGGTCTCTCATTTCCAAAATGGTCTTAGTTTTTTTCAGAGGTTAAGTGGATCTGGAGATATCCTAACTTTAGTATGCCAGAAATCAGCCAATGTTAGGAACTGAATTCCTCATATTATCAATAAAATAATGGCACCAAAAGAGCAATATTTTGTGGTATTTGATGACTTA
>JAUZNK010059356.1:0-15061 GCA_035046665.1 Euphysa ruthae
TCACATTACTTCAGCTCAGTCTTCTTTTTTTTTTCTTTTTTTTTTTTTTTTTTTGCAAAAATCTAGCATTTTAGCTTTTTACCCAAAAACTTTGTACACACCACAGATAGAAAAAATTTGAGATTAAAAGTGACATGAAAAAAGACAAAGGCTAATTTCAAACCAAAATTTTCAAGTGTTCAACTTATAAGATGTTCAATTTTATAAGAATAAAAATTAGACTAAATACCTGAGCCGGTTTTAAAACAACCGTATTTCCAGCTGCGAGTAAAGGTGCCATTTTCCAAGCTAACATCATTAATGGGTAATTCCAAGGTACTATTAGTCCACATACACTAAAAAAAGTATTTATTAGGTGTGAAACCTGTAGAGCAAAATATCAATAATTAGTATATTATCACACAGCACTTCCATAAAAAAAGATGTGCTAAGTAAATATGCGTTAAGCTCAGTTTAGTGACTAATGGATTCATGGATCTACTATAAAAGAATCTAGAACTCTCCAAGAAAACGAGAACTTAAACTTTTGTAATGAATAAATTAACACATATCAATAATTTAAAAAAAAAAAAAAAAACAAAACCTTTTAAAAAGTCTATAATATTTTTTATCTTCTTGGGAGATCTTAAAAAAAAAACAGCTAACAATAAATAAAAATATTAAATATCATTATTAAATATTCCCAGCATAACCAAAAATTTTTAGTTAATTCGTCATTATTTCTAGAAAAATCTAGAGTGCACCTGATTCCTTTCTATATTCTAAATTATACCATGATAATTTAGTGCATGGTGCATGGTAAAGAAAAAATAAAGTCTGTTAGCTTGAAAAAAGACTTCCCTCAAGCAAAAATGTCCAATTTTCTACAAAAACAATTTTCAAAATTCGATGCCTGTCAAACAGAAAACTAAATTGTAATAATTATAACTCACCCCAATGGCTCTTTTTTTGTGAAGCAAAGGTTTTTACTTGGTCTTGCATGGTTTATCGGTATAGTATCACCCTAAGTTAAACACAAAAGGTTTAAAATTTCAAGGTCTATTAATATGATACTAACTTGTGCAAAAAAATTTTTTTTAAAATATGCTACATCATTCTTCAAAAAAACACATTTAAAGCTTTAATGCAATTTACCAATAATTTTAGTGCCGTGTGATGTGGTTAGCAATATTTGTACGAAAAATATTTGTACAAAAATATTTTTACGAAAACACACTTTTTTAGATTAAGCTAAATATTAAAAGCAATAAATTGGTTCTGGGGCATTTCTCCCCTGGGACGCGGCAAACTGCCCCAATCAGGGCTTTATTATTACCATAAGTAATATATCTCATAACTAACTAGATGATTGTATTGCTTACAATCGTTAGTAAAATAATAAATCTAACAAAAATTTCTGGGGCTAAGCCTGGGTCAGACCCCCCGTAATGAGGTGCCATGAGACCTTATTCCTCCCTATAAGTATTATGCACCAAAATTTTTATGATGATACATATATACACAGAGATTTCGAAAATATCAAATCCAACCAAATTATTCGGATCTCTTGACTTGTTAGACGTCCCTATGTCTAATATAATCAAACCCCGTACCAAATGTTTGATGCAGTTATTTTTCAAAAAACAAAGTGGAGTGTTCATTCTGAATATGCGTTACTTCATATATACATTTATTCACTGTGAATTTTTAGAAGATTGTCAAACGTTTCGAATTATAATGCCTCATTTTTTAATTTAGTAAAGAAAGTTTTGATTTAATAAATCAGACACAAATGTTAATTATTTTTCATTAGTGTAAATGATGCTTCCTGAATATTGTAAGAATAAACATAAGATTAGCCTCTTATTTATAGTTGTATGAACTACGTAAAAAATTTTTTTTATTATAGCCTACATTAAATTAAACATTTTGTTTGTTTACCCTGAAGTTAGCTTAACTTGGTGCATTATGACTATTAATTAATTTTATGTAATAATATCAAATGTTTCTCTCCGAATTATAACTGCTGAAAAACTTTTATCTTATATGATGGGAAAGCCCTATTAAATTCTCATTGATATCAAACATTGGTTTATGCTTAATTTCACTGAATGGCTATTTTGAACCACGTATTAAACCATCAAAAAATATATACCGAGACAATTTCATCTATTTTTATAGTATTATCCTGCAACTTGAAACGAAATTGTGGAAACAAGATGTCATGCAATTACTCAACTACATTTTTGACCATATTTCAATTGTAACTAGCAATGAGATCCATTTGGTAAAGGAGTACGAACAACAAGGCATTCATTTGTCATGCACGTTGTTAAATATTAATAACCATTTTCATTATTTCGTCATAAGTCAACTACAGTACTCTTACGTCGATCAGGGTGTAAGGGGCTGGTTATATGACTCAGGATACCAGGTAGTGATTATATGGTATGTCTCGGCCGAGTTTAAATTCACCCAGGGTCGCTTTCACCATCAGCATTAAAAATATAATTTCAACTCTATAAAAAACTCTTGTAAACTATGTGATTAAATAAAAAAAAAAAAAAAAAAAAAAGTTGTTTTCAAAGTTGTTGTTTCCAGAACAAGATTTCAATTCGCTTTAAAAATTAATCAAGTTAAAAATAAATAAACAAATGTTGAAAATAGGCTGAGAAAGTGTTTTATAAAATATTTAATTGGATTAACGTTATTTTAATATTCCAGGTGGGCCCAGTGAAATCACCTTCTGAGATTTAAAATCTCAATGTAATCCATTTTCTAACTCTTCGAAGTATTCTATTTCTACAATATAGAGTGTTTTTAATTCCATAGCAAAAAAGAAGTTGTATTTATTCTGAAAATTACAATTACAGAAATTAAAATCCAAAAATAAAAATTTAATTTTACAAATAAACCCTGCTATGACCTTTAACTCTCCTTTGAAATTACTTAGTTTGCTGTCAGTTGTATTCACGTAGAACTTGAAATTTTATAGTAAAAAGAACTTGAAATTTTATAGTAAAAAGTATACATATAAGCTGTGTATGCTATCATTTTATATTTGTTGCTTGTATAGTAGAAATGAGATGACATAACAGTCAAAGATATATTTAGAGGGGAAATTAAAGTTCCTGATTAAAGTGTCTGTCACAGGTATAGATGTTCAAGGTTTATAATGGAGAAACTACAAAAACGCTTCAACCGAACATGTCCTCAACACACGAAGAAACCCACTCAAAAATGATCTAACATTTACAGCATGTAAATGAGAATGCCAATGTAATAATACGTAACGTTGATACCGACATTTTAATCATAGCACTTGGGTGTTTTAGTTGCTTACAAAAAAGAACTAAGTTTTGATTGAAGCAGATCTGTTTGCGCAAAATAACCTGCACTTTTAGCGACAATCAGATATATGAGAAACTAGGCAATTCACTATCCAAACCCCTCCCTTTCTATCATGCTATAACAGAGTGTGACTACACTTCATCATTTTGACGTAAAGGAAAGGTACGGCCACTAAAATATTTACAAAACAATACAGCAGCTCAAACCGTTTTTACGATGAGATAGTTGAAGATAACAACTCCATCAAGAAGATCGAAGGGTTTATCTGCAGTATTTACAGAAAGCCAAAACTAACGAATGTAAACGAAGTAAAACTGGATATATTCAAGAAGCGGTATAAACCTAAACAAAATGACAACATAGTGAGTTTCGTAAAAAAGATGGATGGCAGTTCATTTCCCCATGCTCAAAGGTTTTATGACGGAATATTTGTCACACTAAACACATAACAGGGAAATGGAAATCTGCTTGGATGAGGCATCCGCCAAAATCAGACCCCAAAAATTGTGGTTGGAAACTGATAGATGGTTCATATAAAATCAAATGGAGATGTTGCACCAAGGTTGATCGATGTGAGCTGTGATGAAGGGACAGACGGAACTCTAGACCTGGAAGAAGATGATTATTTGTTACAATTCATTTTGTAATGTTTTAATTTCTGATTCTTAGTAATTTAAGATACAATCATAAAAGTTTTGAATTCTCAACAATGCTGAAATGCGAGTAAAGTTTTACATTATAAAATTTCTGTTTACAATTTTTGTTGAAACCATATATCAATTCTTTATTAAGGCGGTGTAGAGTGGGATGATACAAACGATAGCGATAGTTGTAGTGAGGACAATAGTGATGACAAGGAATGAGAAAACTCTAAAAACCCCTGAGGACTTTACATTAGTTCTGTTTGGAAGTTTTTATATAGCTAACATAATCCTACTATAATGATTAAATTGTGTGGTATAGTAAAATACAAGGATCACACTACACTAAAGACATAACTAAACTTTTATTAATGGCAGTTTATGCTTTTATTTGTTAGCTATTTGTTTTGGAGACAAACATATACAGAATATAGGAGAAATAAAAATAATAACACAGAAATAAGGATAAGTAACAAAAACGATAAGTTGTTTAAATTTTGTTTTAAATGAGAAAATAATAATATTGCACACAAAAATTTTTTAGATTTAACAATTACAAACTGTGATTTTTATTTTTATCATGACGTTACCATATTATTAAACTAATGTGCTTTTTTTTTTCGTTTATAACATGGTTCTTTAGCAATTTTTGCATGTTTTGAAGCATTTGTTTCTATTGTTTTGCTTACCAGGCCATAGATTTTTATTGATTATTTATTATGTTGTCATACACATGGAATATGCAATAACAACTTTTTAGTTAAATTTTAGAAAACCCTCTCCTTAAGTTTAACAGGTTAATTTCGAAATTCATTTCTCACGAAAATAGACGGTTTCAATCAAAAACTCAAAATACTGAAGACACGGATGATTTGGTTTAATTTATTGTTTCAAGGCACTTAATTGGGGGGATGGAGGTGATCTTACTTAGGTTTTGCCTCAAAAATTTTTGTTAGATTTGATATTTTTGCGAGGGGTCTGACTTAATGAAACTACATTTTTTTATTGTTTTTAATAATTTTTGTTTGGCTTAATGTCTAAATCATTTTGAAGGGTAAATTGAGCATAATAATCATGGGCATAAAGTCAATTTTATGACCAATGCGCCATCCAGCGGTTTGAGGAGTATGAGACATGGGGGGACGTCTGACAAGACAAAAGTCCCGGATAATTGGTTAGATTTGATATTTTCGAAATCTCTCTGTATATATGTATCAACATAAAGAAGTTGGGAGGAATAAGGTCAGTGGCACCAGACCAGACCAGACAAACAGAATTTCAACGTTCGTATTTTGAGGTGTAAAATCTTTAATAAAAGAGTAATTATATGTTACTAGCTCGTCGATGAATCAACCTTATTTAAACTTTTGCATGAACAAAAAGAAATTGAACAAAATTATTCCATCTAAGAATTGATAAAAGCATTAATTAAAGGCAAGCATTAATTAGAGGGAGGCATTGAAAAGAAGAGGGCTCTAATTTGTGGTAAGTAGTTGATTGATATATTCTCTTTAGATTTGCTACGAATGAAGTACAATGTAATTTTTGTCTTTGTCATTGTCAATGTCATTCATGTAAGGTGCATTCCCTTTAATGTTTTTTTTTAATCATATTTCTATAAATCATAACAGTGTTCTTCAAAATTGGCTAGAGTATTAATTATGAAGACCACAAAATCATTAATTTCAATTAATGTTAATTAATTTTCATTAATATTTTAAGCAATTAATTATTTAATTAATTAATTTATTAGGTAAATTTATTACATAATATTTCCAACTTTTGTAAGAAACTTTTATTTTTTTATTTTACTTTTATTTAAATAAAATCATTATTTCAAGATGATCGACATGCTCAATATATTAGAAATAATATTTCTACTCGTAATCTAAAATCCCAACATGATCAGAGCATGAATTTTTGAGAGAAATCTATCCATTTGTCCTTCTATTTAACTTTATACATAAAATTAGAATATTTCAATAATAAAGTTTAGTTTAATATTTACTTGTATTTTATCAGCCCATCCCGCAAAATATCGAAAGGTATCTATTGACATCCCCACATGTGTTTTAAGAGCTAATGTGTATACAGCCCCAGAATCCAGTGATTCGATGACAGAAAGCTCTTCTCTATATTCATCCAACAAGTCAGCTAATCTAGAAAAAAAATATTGATATCGTTATTAAAAATAAATATCCTTGCATTCTAATCTGCATGAAGTAAATTCTATTGTAAAAAACTGAAAACACCTTTAGTTAATTTTTACACTCTTCTTAAGCCTATGATTCAGTCATATTATTTTTATAAAGGACAATATGTAACAATTAATAACAAACAGATAAAATAATTAGAAATAAAATTTTGCAGGGAGTTAGCAAGACTGATGGCACCGCATATAATACAGTATTCCCAATCGCAAACAAGTTTTAAATTCTAAATGATAGGGAAAATATTCGTAAAACAAGTAGAAGGAACCCCAACAAACATTGACCACCGATTACTCTTTCAAAAACTTTCTTTTTTGTTGAGTGGCCCATATGGTTCATGGTTTAAACTATTTAAAAATTCTTTAGTTGAAACATAAACATATCTAGGTAACACCCGGTAATGATAAGCGCAGGGTTTTCACGGGATAATATTTAACAGTTAGAAAAAGAAATTCTCATATTTCATTTATCTTCAAGTTTAGACAATGTTGATTTCATCTTGGAAACAAAACAATTGAACAACAAAAGAATAGTTTTTACGTTTTATCAGTTTCATATCCTAGTCATTTAGCTTTTTTATGTTTTTGCTTCTCTTTCATATATGAAAATACTTATAATTCTCAAAGCTTATCTTGTTCTGTTCTTATAATAAAAGTCGGAAAAGAGTATTTTTCAAAAAATACTCTTTTGTATGTTCTGTAGAAAATTTTATGTTTAATATTTTTGAAAAACAGTTATATTGTTTGTTCTAAGCTAAAATGATAAAAATAAAAAAAAACATAATCTTCATGTTTACAGAATATGTGTTAGCCTCTATATAAAAAACATGTGCTATAGTTATCAACAAGAGTATTTTAAGAAGCATAAACAAGTACAGAACATAAAATCATTGCATAATAAAGCATTCTGTATAATAAAATATCTAAGTGTTAAAAAAAATACATTGAATAAAATACAGGACCATAACATGCGCTTGATGGTCCAATAATCTTACAATTTTATAAAAAATCTATGTACACGTTTAAAAAATATAGTAAAGGAATGACAATATTTGGGGTAGAAAAGCTCAAAAAAAATAGCTTTTATCAACTTTACTATATTTAAAACGTCGTTTTTAGGTCTAAAATGGCCATGTTATGGCAGATTTGACTTGTTACCAAAATAACAGTTATTTTTATTCATTTTTACTTTTATGACCAAATGACTTTCAAAAAACGTAAATGGAAAAACCTAACAAGTATTTGTAAAAAAAATTATGGAAAAAAAAAGCGTTAAAGACTAAAAAGCAGTTACGTTACGTTACGAGAAAAAAGCAGTTACGTTACGTTACATGAAAAAAGCAGTTACGTTACGTTACGTGAAAAAAGCAGTTATGTTTCAATTCACTGCAATGAGTTTTTTAAGAGGCAAAAAAGCGTTTTAACCATTAATATCAAACAAAAATTGTCCAATGTGAGATGCATAATTTCCTGATAAATGTACACAACAAATTTTGTGTGCAGCTGCACACATGTAGCAAACTTAACTCATGTATACACAATCATATTTAGGAACTCTAAAATTTAAAAATATGAGCAATTATCATCACCAAATAACAAAGAATAAATGAGAATGATGTAGTAGTATATTTAGTATATTCTTATTTTTCCCTCATAAAATAAACTTTATTAGCAAAGTAAGATGAGATAACCTTAAAATCTCTACCTGTTCATAAGTGTACCACGATCTCGTGCATTCATTGTGCTCCATGGCCCATCCTCAAAAGCTGCCTAAACAAGATATCCTTTAGTTTAAGCATATAATAGATTAGATATATAACAAAATTTCAGCTCTACCTCTGGCTTGGAATAATAGACCTTTCCGCTATGGTTTCATAATCCACATATTAGACTGCCAAATGAAGGACTCACATAATAATCACTCCCCTCCCTCCCCCACAAAAAGTCACTCAGCCCTTTCCCTCAACCTATCAAAAAGCCGTAAAAAAATTTAAAAAACCTGAAATAATAACATCTTTGGGCACATTATATACTTACTTTTGCAGCAGCAACTGCTATGTCAACATCTTCTTTCCCTCCTAATGAAACCTCAGCGAGTACCTGTTTAAAATTAAAGAAATTTAAGGCATACTTTCAAGGCTATTTCTATGGGTCCCAAAAACATGTTTTGTGTTTTGTGTTATAATTTGAATATACTTCAAAGGGTATGTAGCCAAATCCACAATTCTTTTTTTGATTTAAAATTTCACAAAAATTATCATACAAATATTCTATATAAAAATATTCTAAATACAAACATAGCTCGAAAATTTTATATTTTTTTATTTGTATATTTATTTGATTTTGCTACCATTAGCCAACCTAATTTCTTTATGAATAATTTTTTTTGTGAAATTTATTGATCTGTACAGATAAAGTAGCAGATGAAAACCTTGTGGTACTTGAGAAAATCTTAATTGAAGGTGTTAATTCATTCAAATCATCAGAACAGTTTCCTTTGAAATACAGTGACAATGAGGCGACATTTCTGTAAAGGGAAAGTGATTGAAGATTGGAACCAAGATAAGGACCAAAAATGTTGAGTATACGTTTCTGAATTTGGTCAAGATGTAGACATACAGGAGAGAAGCCCACCCAAAGATAGCAGCAATATTCAATACATGATCAAATGTTAGATACAAAGTATATTCTTGGGTCGAAGTGTAGCACCAGGAATAGAGGTTCAACCTTCATGGCAGTTTTCCAATGGATTCAATGTAATAACATCCAAGAAAAGTTATTTAGAAATCTTAGGACTAATAATCGAACTTGTGTAGAGTTCACCACCATTTATCTGTACAGGTGGAAAGAAAGGTATCCTAAAACGCTTTATGGAAAGAAGCTTTTGAAGCCTTGAAGGAAAACAGGATTCAGTGACACACTTCTTAAACAACCTCCATTGAATCAGAGCATTCTATAGAGCACTTTTGCATCATGATTGTAGGAACTTCATTGGGGTCAGTAGCTTTAGAATGATCAAGATTGGCGAAAAAATTTTCAAAAATTTTGGATGTTATGTTAAGATGAGTCCAGTTAGTAGTGTCCCTCCTAGGTGAAAAGTCAGGAAATGTGTGCCCATAATTATCGAGGGTGGAGCTAAGCAGCTTAGCAAAAAGCTCTGCCTTATTTCTAGTAAAGGTAACGACCTCAGATCCATTGAAGAGTGAAGAGAACAAAGACTTAACCTTATCTGAAAAAACTCCTACAGATGCACCAGAAGTTTCAAAATCTGATAGATTGAGTAACTAGATATTCATGGACCTGGTTTTGATAAGAGCATTTAGCCTCCTCGGTGACTCTTTTACACTCATTGCAGGCTCTGGTAAAAAGGTTCTTGTGTTGTGCTCTCAACACAACTAGTGAGCTGAAGAAGATGAAATTATTGATTTTGATGAGCAACTGCTGGAGAAAACCATGGGCACGAAAGTGGTTTCACTTGATTCGATAGGGAATATAGGCAACAATGTCAACATAAAGTCAAGAAACGATTTCCTTAACACATTCCTTTTTATCAAGATTAAAGTTGAATTTAAGTGAAAGTTGATGTCAGCGTTAACCACTGCATGGTCAGAGTTTCCTAAAAGACAGATGTCTTGCAGATATTAGGATTCAATTTAACTCAAAATATTAGAAAAAACTGATAAAAAACAGTGACAATAAGCAGGAATAAAAAGAAGACAGTTTGAATAGTGAATTGACAGGACCATAACTGCGTGGAAATAAAATTTTTAAAGACTGAACCTACATAAAAATTGAAAACTTAGCAAATACTTTAAAATGTAAATTACAGACAGGTCGACTGAAGAGTTATGAAAAGAAATAAAAAAAAAAGTGGAAAATAATGTGGAAAATGTGGAAGTTGATATTGCATGTTCACAATATGGTTGCTAGTTCAGAGCTGAAAACTGATTTGCTGTCCCATTATTTTATCATGAAAATATTATAAATACATCTATCATAGGTATAGTAAAATTGATTTGTATCTATAGCAGAGCAAACAGCCAATGATTCATCATGTGATTTAGTTTTCAGAAAGAACGGGTTGGTTAGATCAAATTATTATCAATTACTGCTGAAGATGTTCTTTGAAATAAATGTGGGTTCAAAGATCATTAGTATTTTAAATTCATGAAGTGTATCATGCAAGGATTTTAAATTTTAGCATTACATGAGTTCAGCATTACATAGAAATTCCAAATTAGTGTCAGTGTTAAAAAAAATGGCTTTGCTAAGCTAACTTTTGAAAAAACACGTATTTTGTATAATAATTATCAATTATAAGGTAATAAAATTCAGTGGCCATCTAAATCTTTAAAAATCTACTTAAATAAATGAGGCTTTCAGAGATTTAGGTCATTTATCCCCCAAGCTTTCCAAATTTTTGTTTCTTTTCTTTCCGTAACTATGCAAACTAAATTGAAAATGAATGATACAAAATATGATTTTCAGACAAATTTAGGCACCCAGACCATGGACGCAAGGCTATATTTTCGATACGAAAAGTGCATAAACCAAAGTAACCCAAACTAAAAAACAACTAAAATAAAAAAATCCTGAAAGGGTTTCAAGAAATATTTTTTTAAATTTTGTTAAAGATCTTCGTCCAAGATTTAAGAAAAAATTACCAAATAAATAAATTTAATAAATAAATTAATAAATGGATTATGAAATAAAGCTGAAATAAAAAAAAGAGTAAAGAAAGTAATGTCATGAATAGCAGAACAGAAAAAGATCATTTTATAACGGCTCTCTTGGCAAAAAAAGAAAAAGTAAAATAATTTCAGGAATATATTCTCAAGACAAAACTTACGGATTCGTCAGTAGGATTAATGGTATTGAAGGTTTTACCACTCTCAGCTTCAACAAATTCTCCATTGATAAAACACTGGTGTGGCATATGTATAGCCTTACCTTTCACATCAACCACAGTCTAAAAATAAGTAGCTTAAATTCATTCCACCTGCTGACTAAATCATATGATGATTACATGCCATAGCATATCTCCCGACATTTAAAAATATCATTTACACCATATTCTTAAAATTTCTTAACTAAAGTTTTCACTGATAACTTTTTTAACCCGCTTTTAAAAATTTTTTTAAATTCATAATTATTTAGCACTTTGCTAAAAAAAAAAAAAAAAAAAAAAAAAAAAAAAAAAAAAAAAAAAAGAGAAAAGAATAAGCAACTTTTATGAAAAAAAATTTGATGCAAAGCTTGAAAATTATCAAAAACTTTTGTGTAAGTTTTTGAGATATTCTAAGTGTAATGGCAGCTTTAAATCATGTTCATTGTGAGAGCGAATGAATAAAATACAAATGATTTTTAAGATACGTGAGTAAAACATGCACAGCAATTTCTCCAAGAATAAAATATCAATATTCAATAAAAAACTGGAAATATCTGCGTCTGGCTTGGGCTAGAAAATGGGCTGTCTAGTAATTCATATAAACGACATGAATATGGAATTTTAGGTTAATCAAAAAAACAGTTTGGCAGGTACCATCAAGTTGTTAGCTTTTACAACAGTATGCCATATTTAATTTTGACATTGAAATGGTTTTGTACTACTCTAATTAATTTGTAACAGACAATAAATTTTATGAATTGGCTATTATTTATCATAAATATATTATTTTTATATTTATATCAATTTTTGTTATGTTTTATAGGTGTCGTTTCTTGTGCATATTTATTCATATTTTTATTTGCTCTATGTAATTTTAATCACATTCTGATTGAAAAGGAAAGGTAAACATTATCTTATTAAAATCAAATTCCAAGGAATTTAGGAACATTCAATTAATAGCAGCTTTTGATACATTTTTTATTTTGTTTTTTTAAAATTGAAACCTTATTACCCATGGTAGAAAGATTGTTTGTAATTTAAGTAATATTCAGCTAATGGTTAGTATTTTCCTCATGTATTTAATTCCCCTTTAGGTTTTAGCAACAAGCACAGACAAAATCATTAGTAAAGAATCTAGATCCTTTTCTAAATTAGCATTTATAGATTTTAAAAGTCAAATTTACTGTTGAAACAAACTATGAAAGCTTAATCATGATACCATGACTATTTAATGTCTTCTTGTGGAATGGGAAATTAACATTTTATCTATAATTCTACATTCTAAAGCTCTGAAGAAGAAAAACTAAAGAAAAGTTTCATAGGTTTTATGACTGAGTCTAAGCAAGCCATACTTTTAGACTTACGGTGTAGATAGGGTTAAAATTTTTTCAAATATTTAAAGACGCCAATATATTTTGATTGAGATTGAACGTTTTTTAGACATGTTTGCGAAAAAAAGGTATTAAATTTAATGTATTTAAATTTAAATTCTGCAAAAGAGTGTTGAAAAAAATAAGGAAAACTTTCTTTTCAAAACTGATGCTATGCATGGTAAAAATACTATGAACCATGTGACCTTTTTACATATTAAAATCAAAATATGACGGGGCTAAAAAATTTCTTTTTTAATTTGTAAATGTAAATATTTATAAAAATTGTTTTGATTCCTGTGATTTATTCTTTTCTTAAAATTCTTATGACACACAAGACCAATGATTTTAATTGAATATTTCAAAAAAAATTCTAAAGAAAATAAAATAATAATAAAGTCAATTAAACGATAATTAAATTTTTTTCAAATGTCATAAATTTTTGATTGGGAAAAAAAACTGCAAACTAAGTTGAAATATTTAAAGCATGATAAATAAGTTGTAAAAAATTTTATATCAACATTTAAAATACAAAAATTTAAAGAGTTTTATTGACCTAAGTTACAATGTTACACACTAAAAAATAACTGTTATGCAGCTATTTATCATATATTTCATTTCCTCAACATCTTTTCGCTTTGCCATCTTAATTATTTTATCAACACTAGAAAGTATTAAGAAAATCAATAAACAAAAAATATTCTCAAATATGTTGCACTGATTAATATCAAATGATTTTATAAACAACAAAAAGTATTACAAAAGTCTAAACATAATTTTAAAAATACAAAGAATTTTTTTAGCATTTCTTTGCAGAATTGAATTTTTAATTTAATATTTTTTTTTCTCATTCAAAGTTAAAAAATAAAGCAGGTCAAAGTTGATAAAACATCGTACACAAAATGAATTTAGAGGTACATTACAACATATTTTGTATTACAGGCGTACTAAAATAAGAAGATTAGAACGTACGACATTGTTTGTCAAACACTGTGGCAAACAATTAAATGAAATAACAAGCATTTAATAACCAGCAAGACCTATTTGAAATCAAGTTAATGAGCTGCATTTTGTACTTGTACATCAACAAAATATTTTTTGCCAGTCCTGATTGTCATGAACTTTAGAAAAGCTATAAAAATTTTCATAAAAACTTTCATCAAATAAGTTTGTTTTTAAGCCTTACAGTAAATGCTGCTTTTCCTTGAAGTGTTTTCTGCAAAGGCAGACGTTATAATAAATGTTTATGATGATGACGTTTGCCAATCATAGCTCTACCTCAATTATATATTCACTTCTTATTAGAATAAATCAAGCCTCAATGAGATAATTTACTTACATAATCACACTCAAATTCTTCATCAAGCATACCTCTGGAACTCATAACAGCATGCCGAATCATTTCTCCAAAACTAAATACAAATTTTAAGATAATAAAAAAAATTTTTTTTTTCATTTTTTTAGATTCATTTTCAATAATACAAATTAACAAGGTTATCGTAGAAAATAATTTATAATAATTATTAATTAATTAAGATTAGCGATTTCTTTTTTCAGTTTATTCAGCTTAATTGGCAAAGGCACATATTGGTCTAATTTTATAAAAATAAAATCAAGACAGTCACAAAATAAAACTTGGCAAATAAAGAACTTGCCTTGTAATATCAATTTCTTTCTATTTGTACTTTCAAAATAGAATGTAAAAAAATCTGAGTTTAATGAGTTTCTAATTTATGGAAACTAAAAAAACTTACGAAAATAAATGCCATGATTTGGCAAAGTGATGATATTTCTTACAGAGCAGTTTCAAACGGAATTGAAATAAAAATTGAAAAAGCAAATTTTTAGAACCTTAGTTTATAAAATTTATAGCTGAGACATAAATCATTTGTGTCAATACCTTTAATAGTGCTTTACACAATTAACAAAAAGTAAACAATTTACTTACCATAATTATTTATGTTAGCAAGGCTAGCAAAGTGCATGATCTATTGAAAATTGTTTCAAAAGAGTAATAACACAAGAACTACCTAATAAGAATAACATTTGAATGACATGTGTTTATGAATAATCATTCTCCTGTTGGATAAGTTATAAATTTTTGAAATGTTAAAATTAAAAAGAAAGACTCACGTTGTATTCATGTGTATTTCTTCATTGGTTAAAGAAACACCACATTTTTGTTTTATCTCTTCAACCAACCTAAAAACATTTAAAACAATAGTTAAGTTGATGCTGTATAAAGATACCTTATATGTAAGTTTTCTAGTTGGAATTTTTGTCAAAACTTTTACTGATAACATCTTCACTTACAAAGACTGAGGTTTTTTTATAAATTATAGTATATGTGCTAACTTAAAAAAAAAAATGCAACGTTGAAGCTATTTTTTATAGGACGCAGTCAATTCCAAGACAAAAAATTAGAATAAAATTGCAAACAAAAAGAAAATCATCCTATAGGAAAAACTTAGAGTCAATAAGTTTAGATATTCTGCCTCCATTTACAATAATAAGAACAAGTTTATATTAGGATGAGTGTTTTTTTTGGTAACCTTGGAATTGCCTTGAAAGACTGAAAAGGATGACTGTTAATTCAACTAGTGCAAGTTAATATATTATAATG
>JAUZNK010059367.1:0-15061 GCA_035046665.1 Euphysa ruthae
AATTTATATATCAAAGATTTTTTCTTAAATTCGTATATTAAAAATCTCAAACAAGGTATAGACTGACTTTATTAGATCAAACCCTGAGTGGCGAGACAATGGGTCCCTATGTTTTAAATAAAATTAATTCCAAATTTCTATATAGAAAACAATCTTTCTTACTAACAGCCTTAAAGTGTGCTCTATTCATTGCTCTGACTCAACCTCACTTTGACAATGCATGTTCTGCCTGGTATTAAGGCCTCAATAAATCACTTAAAACCCATTTGAAAAGTGCACAAAATAAACTTACATGATTTTGTTTAAATATGAATAGTCGCACCCATATTAATATTGAGCAATGTCATGTCTGAAATTTTTAAATTTCTGAAAACAGAAGAATCTTTCTATGCAACAGCCATCTAAGGCTAGATACACCCTTAAGAAGATCTAACATGGGAAAAAATTTTTTCTCATGACAGACAATTTTTGTGGCCATCTTTGCCTCCAATTGTTTTTTATCTTAATTTTATTATTCTTTTTGTTATTTTTTTTATTTTCATTTTTTTCTTTTTCTGTCTTATAATTTTCATAGCTAATGAGAGCTTGTTTGTGGCAGAATAAATACTTACTTACTTTTTAATTTAAAATAGTTTAACCTTTAAGCATAACAGCCGTAATAATACTGCAACGCTGTTTTGCACAATATCGATATCGCTATAATAATATGCATCAAGGGTGTGTGTTGGTTAGAGCCTCTGTATATTGTTAATATAGGCCTAATGCCCTTCAAGCGAAGATTTTTTTAATCTAGAAAGTTCTTCAGAACTTTTAAGCCCAAAATGGCTTCTTTACAGCTTTTATGTCAACAGTTATTGCATGTTAGAAAAAAATAAAGATCTCAGTGAAAAAACAGTTGTATTTTGCAAAAGATGGTGACAATTTTGTAATGGACGATGGTTCAGAACTTTCATTGCTGAAATTTTCCTCTTCTGGTGTTGAAGAAGAGTTCATCATTGAAAAGTTTTGTTAAGTGTAGATGAGGTTTTAGAGGGAGCTTCTCCACTTGAGCAAAATTTCTCAGATCATTCTGCTTTTGCTGAACTATTGAAAAGGACAATTGTCCAGCTAGCAAAGAGGTTAAATTTAGTCAATTTGATGGGGATTTTGAATGAACTTTGTGAACACATAGTTGAAAAAACAAATTTATATTTTAAGCAAATGACTTGTGGTATAATCTTTACTAAGAGATCATGTCTATTTATTTTCATCAGCAAGGGGGATATGTTTATTTTAGATGATATACGGTTGTATCGAGCAGCAATACTGTATCGTGGAATCATACCAAAGCCTAAGTTACACATGTACTATACCAGTAATCAACTCTTTAAAACCCCAGGCCTAAAAAGTATACTATCACTAAATATACTTCTGCTAAATTGGAAAAATATATCCATTTCGCTGATGTAAGTATGCTTGAAGTGTCATACGCTAAGGATGCAAAAGTTTAGCTTTCAACAATATATTGAGTCTTGTTGGAAAAATTTACTACTACCTGGGCGTGACTTATCCATTCACGAATCATTACTTTTTTTGGAAAGATTGCTTTTATCAAGTAATCAAAAAGTGCTTGTTTTTGGATAAAAACTTTTGCTTTGGCATGTGGTAAAACAAGTTACATATGAAATCAAGTTATTTACCTTGGCGCAGAAACTGATCTTTCACAAAGGTATCAATACCTAGCAACCAAGGTATCAATACCTAGCAACCAATGTCATTATGTCATAGTCAAAGTGTTTTGGATTCTGGTTGATGTATTTTTGTTTAATTGCTATAACTCAGTGGAACTATTTGATGAGCTTATAAAATAACAAACTGACGCGGCTGGTACCATACAAAGTAATAGAAAGCATGCTCCAAAAAATCTAATGAACACAAAATCGAAGCCTGACGAACAACTTGTTGCCTATTAGCACACGCATGGATTAATGGTCATACACTGGAAAGACAAACAAGATGTTTCTGTCATGACTGCATGTATTGAAGATGCAATTACGACTGTAAAACGGAAAGGCACTGTGAAAGATGTTCCAATGGTAATTAACGTTTACAATTACAAAATGTGCGGAGTTGTTAGAAGTGATCAGATAACCACTTCCTACGCGTGCAAGTGTAAGCCCATCTAAAATTGTATAAAAAGATGCTTTTTCATCTGATAAATCTATCCACCTTCATTGCAAAAATTATTCACAAATCGTAAGACAGTACTTTGAGAGCTTTAAAATTTAGAATGAATTTGTCAATGATATAGTTTTTTTTTTACGGTTATGACACAGCAATTAGTGCAAGGGGTGTGGGGCCAAGTCTTGACTATAGAAACCTAATGAGATTGGCTCAGAGACACTTTTCTTTTTATGTTCCAGAAACTGAATCAAAGACAGCGCCTCAACAGATGTGTGTTGTTTGTAAAAAAAGAGACAAGAGAAAGGATTCACGATGAGTGTTTGCTTTGTGATGTTGGATTATGTGCTGCATCGTGTTTTCAGTTTCCCTGGAACATATAAAAATGTAACGCTTTGCTTAAAGGGTTAATCTAAATAATTTTTATTTTTGATTTTGTAGTTTCTTGATAAAACCCTAAATGAGCGAAAACTGCCAAAAAAGATATTCAAATTAACCATTGATAACAGGAATCTTTTGTGATGGCGAACATATTTATTACAAATTTTGGTAAATTAACTCTTTCATTTTGTTATGTAGTTTCTTAATTCTACCCTAGTTGAGTTAAAACTGTAAAAACATTTGTATATGACTATTGAATCGACCAAGCTTAGCAATAACTTTTGTTTAAATATGAATAGAGGTGCCCATATTGGTACTGAGCATTATAGAGCCATAAATTGGCTGCTTGTTGATATCAGGGTTAATCAGGGTGTTGCTACGCATACATTTTAGTTCTGCAGTAAACCCAACTTAAATTACATGTCTGAAATCTTTAAAATTTCTGCAAATAGAAAAATCTCTCTACGCAACACCCATCTAAGGCTAAATACATCCTTAAGAAGATCTACTATGGGAAAAAATTCTCTTTCACCAAAAGTGACCTGTATATGGAACAGGCATTCTAATGAAATAAAATTATTCACAAACTATAAATATATTTAAACATAAGATCAAGAAGGCATTTTTTACCTCTTTGGGTATAGTTTGCAGACGTAATAAATAATAGACTATATTGCTGTAAAAAACCGCTTTTTAAATATTTACATAAATTTTCTTCTTTTTTTTTTTTTACTATGCTTTGGTTGAATCCGTTTTTGTGTGTGATGTATAACGGGAGGACAATGGAAATATTGTTGTTACAGACAATTTTTGTTCCTATCCTTGCCCCCATTTGTTTTTATCTTAATTTTTATTATTTGTGTTATTATTATTTTTTCTGTTTTCTTGCAATTTTATTCTTTTTGTTATTATTATTTTCTTTTTCTTTTCTGCTGTCTTACAATTTATATCGTATGTATTGTTTGTGGCAGAATAAATACTTTACTTACTCAACTTTTGGTAAGTATATATTTAATGTTATCTTGGTCTGCCTGGCCACTGTCTGAGAAAAAAGTATTAGTGAAAATATGCAGATACAGATAATGCGTGAAGGAAGTAAATAGAAAATTTTTTTTACATTTTAGTTAAATGATCTTATTGAACCTGTTATTAAGGACAGAGGCATATGTTTTCCAAAATGTGTATTCTGTGGTCAGACATGTTCAGTTATGGATAACAAAATGTTTGGTTGGCAATATTTTTAGCTTGAAGCCTACTTGGTTTAGAAAGGCAAACTACAGATTCTCCCAACATCCATATTTGGTAATATTCAACGGCATGCGTTAGAAACCTAAAATTTGGTACAGGCACTAAATTAACTATACTGGTTTTAATTTTGAAAAAGAAAAGATTTGGATGGTAATATATTTTAACTTGAAGTCAACTTGGCGTAGAATTATTACAAATACTATGACTAGAATTATAAATAGTTGCTGATAACATTGGATCATTTTGAGCTATCAGACTTCTGACAGAAATTCTTGGAGATAAATGTACCCAATTTCGGAGGTCAAAACTAGAGTACTAAATAATTTTATTTTCTTCTCTAATATGAGTTTACTAAGTATCTCTATCTTTTTAATGAGATTTTTACTCTCTAAAAAATAGAACTTTTATGAAAAAATTTAAGAAAAATAAAAATTTTAAATATTAAAAATGTTCCAAAAAAGTTAAAAAGTAAAGTTAAAAAAAAGATATGGAAACATAATGTAATAACAATTTTTCCATTTCCTTGCTTCTTTTGTCAGAAAATTATGGGAATTTGAGCACATATACTATCTGAACTGGAGTACAGGTGTACTGAACTGGAGTACGTTATTTAGATTAAGAATGAAAGTCCAAAAACAGAACCTTGAGGAACACCAAACTTTACATTTTTTTGAGAAGATTTAAACCCATTAATTGAAACAAAATGTTTATGATTATCAAGAGTATTAGCATCTCTTATTTTGCTGTATGAATAACTTTTTAAGCAAAATATCATATTTCACTGCATGTAGTTTTGTAGGTTTATCAACACAACGCAAACGAATGAGTCATTATCGGTTGCTTCACAAATCATTTTGGTCATACTAACTAAGGCATGCAAAGTAGAATGTTTAGTTTTAATATTGAACCTTGCTTAGGCAATTAAAAACATTTAAGAAACTATAAACTCTAGATAAAAAGAACTTTTCAAAGAGCTTGCTGATATTTAATAACTATTAGATAGCCTGGTAATTATTACAGTCAAGTTTTGAGCGCTTTTTTTGCTGAGGGTAGTTTTTGAACATCAGGAAAAATGCCAGTAATCGAAAAGTTTTGACGAAATAAAATTAGAAAGAAGTTTAAGAACAGATGTTGGTACGCTGTTAGGCCCAGTAACTTTACCATCTCTAAGAAATAAGATGAGAGGTACAATTTCTATATCATCTGTAGTATTTATAAAATTAGGGTTAGGGTTTTTTAGGTTTTTGGAAAATTAGATCAGATATAGCTGCAGTAAAGTTACCCAAAATAATACCACTGATGTTTTCAAGGTCATTCAGTAGATTACATCTCTTGTGAATAAAGTGTGAACCAAAGGTGCAGGAAAAATTGTGGTATTAAAATAACAGAATGTGAAAAGGACCTTGATGTTCATATCGATAAAGATCTTAAATTCTCTACCCATATAACGAAACAAGTAAATAAAGCAAATCGTTGGATTTGACTAATTAAAGATCATATCCATTCCTTGATACATTATCATTTAAAAAGTTATCTATCTCTCATTAAACCTCACTTAGAATATTGCGGGGCTGTGTTTTGTCCTGGATTACTCAAACACAAAAGACAACTTGAAAACTTGCTGTGTCGGTCTTCAAAATTTATTCCTGGTTTAAAAGAACTACCCTACCAGCACAGGTTAGTGTTTTCCTAGCATGCGCTATCAATATCCTCGAGAAGATTTAATAGAAACATACAAATGGTTACACTCTCACTACAAATGCAAAAATAATCTTTTTTATCTTGCAAGTTGTTTTTTACACGAAGAAACAGTAATAAATTTAAAAATTGGTCTGGTAGTTTAGAAATTTGAAAGCTATTCTTGACCAATAGGGTTGTGGATCAATGGAATAGTCTCCCCAATGAAGTTGTTTGTGCCAAAACACTTAATGGGTTCAAGAACGAACTAGATATACATTTAAAAGACCAGATTCATATCCATGACTAAAGTCAGCTTTTAGGATCTATTTTATAACTCATTTATATTTTATCGGCATCATACGTTTCCAAGGTTTTCTGTTTTAACTATTTCAATTGATTTTATCACTCTTTCTATTAGTAAGTGGCTCTACTTCCGTCTCCAAATTTGTTTGTTGAGTGGCCGTAACTCTGCCCAAGTTGCAATTATTAATCATTGCATTGCATAGCGTTGCAAGCTAATATATTATTCAAGCAGGCTTTATTTTCTATCGTTCCTATTAACAAACCTCTGGTGGGCAACCAATTCTATTCAACCAAAAAGCCACATATTGCAACTTTCCAATCGTCTCATATAACATGTACAGCAGTACTGGTTGGGTTATCAGCACAGTTTGAAAATAAAAATTCAGTTACTACTTGTAAATACAGAGAACATATTTTAAATTAAGTGTTATGACATTTTTTTTTTTTTATAAGATTTTTAGATTTTTGTTGAAATATAAGTTGCTTTTTTAAGGTGTAAGGTGTATTAATAAATTTTTTGGCTGACATTTCATCATATTTTAGATTAATTTTTTTTATTTTTTTTTTTCTTTTTTTTTTTTTTTTTTTTTTTACGAATTTTTGTATGCGACTAAATATGCAAAAATCAGATTTTTAGATACTTTGTTGTTACATATTTTTGGTTTTGTATACGAAAAGTTCAAATTTCGGGATCGAAACAAAAAAATGTATATGAGTCATAAGTTCTTGGAATTAACTTGTTTTTGTATTGTTATATGATAAATGTTAACAAAAAAAAATTAAACAGAAAAAAATTCTGGTTTGTAGTCCATTTCATTGCTTTTAGCTTCAAATCAAAATTTTCAAATCAAGAAAATTTCTGGAAACCAGAAATATAGGAGATACCGCTTTAATACTCGGTGTGGACATTTCACATTGCAAGTGATGAGTGTTAGTCTTGTGTGGAGAATCTTCTATTGTTTGGCCCTAAGATAAGATAAAGAACCTTTTTTTACATTACTTCAAGTAGGTTTTCATTTAGGAAGGTTATCCAACTGTAAAAACTTTGCTCTAGATTTTTAACATATATCGTACAATGATATGATATCCTAATATCATAAGACCCGCCTGTCACAAATGCAAGCATGGTATGATACTACTACTTTTAAATTTTTCCTTTAATTGGTAATAATAGCGTTAACATTATATTTTTAGAAAATGGAAGAGTTTTCAAACATAAAAGAAAGTTTTAATGGATATTTTGTCAATTTGGTTGATGCTATACCAGATTTCTACTGTTGTCCGTTTTGCAAACTTATATTGAGAGAGCCAATACAAACTTATCGTGGTGAAAGAGCTTGTATAAAATGTTACTTTAATGCAAAAAGGTAAGCACATAGCTTTTAGAAAGGTTCCGTTTTCACTTAAAAGTTTTCATCTCCTTTCAAAAATCATCTCTTATTATTGCACTTACAAAATATTATTTAGTTGCATTTTTTAGCATTCATGGATAAAAGATTTTTTTTGTTTTGTATATTGCTGTCTATGATGTATCATAATAATCTTTAGTGCTATTAGCTGTTATGATGTATGATATTATCTGTCATGATTTTGGTAAAGCATTTTCTAGATAAAGGTCAAATCCCTTTGTTGTGGCAGTTATATTGGTTTTCACTTGTTGTGGTTTAGGGTCGAGAAGCTGACTGTTGTGGTGTTTTATACTATTTGTTTCATGTTTGATATACAGATTTGTTCAGTTTTATAGTCGTTGAATACAGGGAGTAATTTATTGTCATGTAGGAAATGTTTTTACAATGCAACAGGTCAATAAAATTGATATGGTTTTTTAACATGCCCTTTGGTTGTGAGGTAAAAACTTTTATTGTCGGAGTGAAATATCTTAACTATACTTAATGGTTACATCTTGGACAGTTTGAAATGGAAACTGCATCTTTAAATCTAAAAAAGGTATTTTATAATGAATTAAAATTCAGTTATTTCTTTTCTCAGTTTCACACTTTCAAAGTTTTTAAGCAAATTCAGTATTTGAAGTACAACACAGTTATAGGTAACATGCGGCTGCGATGTCGTTGTATTATAGAAGATTTATATTTTATATAATATTATATTTATAATATTTTTTTTTAATTTTACTATTCATTTTATAGTTTCAATGAAAAAAAAATTAAACGTTGAAAAATGAAAATTTTTGCCTTGAAAAAAAAATCTCTAATAATCAAAAACACTACAAACTGCATAACTTTGAAACTTCATATTGACGTATTTGTAAACTTTTTAAAAATCTACATTAATCTTAAAACATCAAATGTTAACCTTTAAAATTCAGACAACGACAATGATGATGACGACAATGATGATAACGACAATGATGATAACGACAATGATGATGATGACAAAGATGGCGTCAGTGACGATGATGATGTTTTAGTTTATATTATATATATGTATATTTATATATTTTTTTTCATAGAATTAAAAGCCATGAATTTACATATATATGTTTTTTTTTCTTTTTTTATTTTTGTTAAAAATGACTATATTAATATTTATGGCTTCTACCTTTTGAATTACAATGTCATAATCTTTCCATTTTGATTTCAACCCATTCATCTTGTTCACACAAAAAAAAAGCTGAATGCAAAAAAAAAAAAACTTCTAAACATTGTATATATCCTTATTTTTTAAAACCTGTTAATATCAGATTTTGTTACCTTGAATGTTTTTTGTTTATTGTATTTCTTCCGTCATCCGTCAAGAAATATTGATAAATTTGTTTCAGAGATATCAAATCTTGATGCAGGAATTTTAGTTTATTTCATTTCGTAGATCCATAATTTCTATTTTCTTTTTCTTTTTTTTTCATAGATTTAAAAGGCCTGAGTTTACCTTCTTTTTTTTTTATTGTAGTCTGAATCCATCAGTTTGTCCTATTGACTTAGAGCTGATATCTGAAGATGAAGTTTTCCCAGATATCTTTTTTGGAAAACAAATTGGGAGGATTAAGTGCTACTGTAATAACAGCGATATTGGATGCAATTGGGAAGGTGAAATAAAGCAACTAGAGGTGTGTACAGTTTTGAAATTTTTTACCTAATTCGGCTAGGTTCTCATATAATTTGTTTATATTTGAATTAAAAATCCTCTTAATGGTCAATAACTGGCTGTATAGAATTACAGAGCAGCTACTGCATTGGGAAATAGAAATAAATTTGTTATAGCTTGGAATTTACAAAAAATGTAGCAGTTATATTTTTATTTAGTTATATGTTTATATAGTTATATATTTACCTAATTAATTTAATTAGTCAATTAATTGTTAATAATCACAATATTTATTATTTTTATTAATTATATCTTTTTTATTATTTTACTTTCTTTATTTCCATTGCATAATTATTGAGTTTCGATTATTTTCTTTCTGAAAAGGTGAAGACCATACAGGACATCGATTTACGGCAGAATTTAAACAAAGAATTTATGTTGTGTCAAACTAAAAATTCTTTTGAAAAAGAAAATTTCCTGCATAGGTTTTTTGAATAACATTAATATTACAGATTACAAAGATGTTTTTAGAACTGACTTATTTGTTGTTTGTTTGTTCTTTTATTAAACTTCATTGTCATATGATGGAATCTTGATGGAATGATGGTGAACGGCTAATGTGCTTTTCTCATTTTCTCCCCTCTATAATTTTGTTTTTTGCATTAAAATTGTTAATTTTTTTAGTAACACTTTTTTATACGGAATACTTTAAAAATTATATTAATTATTTTGACAAAAAGTTATTCAAAATAGCAATAAACTACATTAAAAACGTAACAACAAAGAAGAGTGAATTTTTACTGAAAACGTTGTATTATTGGAGTTTTGGTGATAGATGAATTCACTTATCACAGTCACTTGGCTCATTTATAAGTTCTTCAGTCCATTTTCTACTATAATGTTGCATTTTTTCTATCTAAAAATACGATAATTTTAGATTCTATTAAAACCAAAATCAGATAAACTTTAAAGTAACAAATACAGTAATATAAATATCCACCTATGGAAAAACTTTATTTGTTAAATTGTAACTCATAGCCCGGCTTGTGAAAAATTTTATAAAATCAACACAATCTTTTGACCTTTCAAAAATATTCTAAAATGACAAATAATATAAATATAACAATAGTTTTTGATAAACTGAAAAACATCTGCCTAAATTTTAATTTTTTTGTATTTATTTCATTTATTCATTGATATAATAAACGAGTATTCTTTGAATATTCCTCGAACGCTGTTCTATTTAATACTTTTTTGAGGGTTTAAATAGTTGACACTGATATTTGAACTATATAGGTTACTTTATAAAAATTTTGTCTCTGGTCTTAGTTCCAAAAACGGTGTGAAATACCTGATTATTTTTGCCTGTTTTTCTTTGTATATTCAGCTAAAATTGAAAGTTATTAGTAATACCAGGAAGCTGGTTAGGTGTTGACTTTTTATTTCTACTAAAGTAAACTTTATTATATAGACTTTTTTGGCTAATCTAGATTGTCTTCTGAAAAATAACTTTCCATCAAACCTCAAAAAAAATTTCTAATTTTTGTCAGCTTCATCCCTCTTTTTGATTATTTGTGCCCCTTTAATTAAACTATGTGTCTATCTATCCATCTATTTATTTATTTATCTGTCTGTTCTTTTTTGTTAGAACCATTCACAGAAATGCGAGTTCAATAGAACCATATGTTCTCTTTGTGGAGAAAACATGAGTTTTAAAGACTATGAGCTTCATAAAAACTGCCATTGCTTGCTTACGGTAAGAACTTTTAAATGGTTTTTAAGTTAGCTAACTTTAAAATTTTGCTTTGTTTTTTTTTATATAAATTTTAGATATAATTTATACTGCAATAAAAATCAAAGTTATAAATGATTTATATTTATATTATATTTATTTATATTTATGATTTTCTCCAAAGTTGCATCAAATATTCTTATAAAGACTGAAATTAGTAAATCTTCTTTTGCAATCATTCCATTCATTCATCCATTCATCCATTCTCTATCTCAAGTTTTTAATGGTTGTTTTGATAGATCTTAAAGATCTTCAACAAATGGATCCAACCAGATCTTTCAGTTTTTCAGCAATCTCGCTTATTCTTCATCTCTTTGTGAAGTTTCTTTGTGTATCAAGTACTTTATCTGAAAATTATACTAGAGAATAATTGTCTTTTTGCATTCTCCAACTAGACACTCCTATTATTCAATCATATTATGCCATGTCTATGACCATCCAGTCAAATTGTATCATGTCATAGTCATCCAGTCTTAATGTATCACATTTCATATGCTTTTGATTATCATAAAATATCACAGCCAAATTTCTTTTTTGGCTTTTCACTTTTTATTGCATTATCAATGATCAGCAAAATTCACAGGCTTTTCTGAAAACTCCTTGATCTCACTGAAGCATTCTGCTGTTTTGTATATATATTTTTTTGCATTTTAAGTTTTTTTATGCATTTATGTTATAATATCTTTAATTATACTTTAGTATATTAGATCTTTATTTCTATTTCCTTTTTGGTCTATTTACTCTATTTGTTTTTGCATTATTTATTTCTTTATTTGCTATAAAACTTTTTTTTTTTGTGTGTGTGGGTTTTCTAATAGGTTCATTTGGAGTTCTTGGTATCACCTGACCTTCTACTTTTATTTGATTTTTAAGTTTATACCCTTTTATTTTATATTATCTGAGCTTGTCTTTTTCTTCTTTCCTTATTTATTATCCTTTGTTGCATATAAACCTCCTCAAACCTTACTTTTAAACTTTTTTCATTTTTCTAATATCCTTTTTGCTCAGTCAATACATGTTGGTACTTTATGTATGTAAGATGTTCTTAAACTTTAGCCTCATAATCCATCTTTCCTGTTGTTGTTATTCTCTCTCTTCTCTTCATTAAATTTGTTCTGATAATCATCTGCATCTCGGGTTTATGCCAATATTTTAGTTGAATAATATATTTAAGAAATTTTAAGAAATTTTGCTTTTAATGTTTGGCCTTATTAGTTTAGTTTAGTGCAGTTTTTCTGACATGAAAAATTCTAAGGTTTTAAAAATTTTATTAAGTAAACTCTTGTTTACAGGAAATTAGTAGAGGACAGGCAAATAATGACGGACAAGAAAATAATGGCAGCTGTGAAAATTTTTCAAGATAAGTTGTAATTTATATGATTCTTCTTCAGGTGAAATTCAATTTTTTTGAGACCTGGTTTACTATACGAATAATGTCTTGCCCATGTCAGTGTAACTCTAGCCCATGTCATTTGATTAGTTTTAGTTTTTTGAACATGCATGTAGCTGTCCTAACTTTTCTACAATATGTCCATATCAGCTAATTGGATGCAAATTCGAAGTAAATACTCATTAATGGTAGATATGTAGGTGATGTATCAATTATTTTATAGCAAAGGCCTAGAAAATTTAATTATCCTTTTTCTTTTAGAAATTAAATTTTAAAACCAATGAAAATATTTGAGTGAGAAATACTTTGTTGAGCATTGTTTATAAGAATTTCCATTATTGAAACCGTCCAACGGGTATTTTCTGAATTAGTCCATTTTTTCAATTTCGCACAAACAAAGTGAGTATTTTCTGGGTGACGAGGAACATGGGCCGCAATGTTTGATTATCTTCCATTTGATAACAGGAATGTTGTTAGAATGTTTAATGCTTCAAAATTCTTTGGATAGCTCTGTGTTGTTTTTATATTTTTTGGATGCAAATGAATTTTGCTGGATTATCTTAACTTAAATGTCGTGGCAGAAATTCCGAAAAATACTTTTTTGTCCTAAGGGGATGAAGCAGAAGACATAGCCAGATAAACAATATTATTTGCAAGAAAATTTTTATTCAGAGTACAATTTTGATTATTAGTGCAATTGCATATGCGGTCGTTTTCTACTGGTTTGGAGTTACATGAACTTACGACCACTTTTACATTTGGCATACAACTGTAGCTTACTTTTATATTGTTTTTATTGAAAGTTTTTCTGAAGCAATGATTGTGCGGGAAATATTTGTCTATGAAGTTTAGGAATTTTTTGGTTATATTTGTTGATACTGTTTTATGATTTTTCACGTTCGATTCCTTCTTGATGATTCTTTGGGGTGTACAAATTTAAGTTGGGAATTATGTCCACTTCTTTTTAGAGCTTCTTCAGATTTTGGTTTTATTAAGAATTTCTTGGTTTGATGAAAGCTTTGAGAGTCGTTTTTCAATGGATTTTGATATATCTTTTAATATATTAGGTGGATGGTTCGATTCGATATGAACGTAGTTTAGTAAGTTTTCTGGTTATACGAATAGTTTAAAAGTATAAAAAAAATTATTTATTTTAATATTGCATTGGATTTCGATTTCTAAGTTATTTTTTTTGAGTTTTTTTTTTGTTTAATTCTTTTTTTAAGTTTTTCAGATTTTGCTCCATTCGAATTTTCTAATGGTAAATCCATCGTCTCGATATAACCCAATATTTTTAGTGGAATAACGTGCTCTAGTTGTTTTAAAATAAAATTGCCCACAAGTTTACATACTTCTGTGCTATCATTAGCGCTCATTGTGACGTCAAATGAGCTGTCTGTTTTTTTTGATCCACGTTGCATCTTTGCTAAGCAATAGTGATTTATGGGAATGTAATGCAATTAATATAAAATATTTTCCAATGACCTAAGTTTTCAAAAATAATACCAATTTAAAAGATAATAATATGATCTGAATAGAAAAAAAAATTTAATAATTTTTCACTAATTTTAGTTTGGATAAACAAAAGGTTTTAAATAAATTCGAACACTTTCCAATATCTAAGCTTTTCAATAGAAACAATTGATCAATTGAGATTCATTTATGTATAGGTTAAGGTATTTTCTGCTTCTTGTTGAAAGTTTGTACATTTAATGTTTTATTTGAGTTTGTTTAGGCTTGTGAATGTAACCCCTGTGTTATGTGAAAAAACCTAGATATTTGGTAAAAGGATAGCAATGACTTCATATTGATATTTATGCTAAATAACCCATTGGCAGGTGATTTTAAAGATAAGGAAATAGCATTTTGTTGAGGGAAACAATTGATAAATTTATCAATGCATATTCAAATGCATTTTCTTTATGAAATTGACGATATCAATCTTATTTTTCTTTTGACACCCTTAAGAAATTTATTACACCCATTAATGATTTTTTGACACCCCAACAAATTAGTCATTTTTGTGCAATATATTTTTAACTAATTTTTAGATTAAATTACCTAACGACGTTGAACCTCACTCTGATTTGCTTATGAGAGCTACCCAAACGCTCAAAAAATCTCATGAAGATATAAAGCAGAAGATTGAAGACCAGAATGCGAAATTAAGCCAAATTTTTCAGTTAACATTGGACTACCAGAAGGCATATGGACATACTAAAAAAGTTGTTAAACTTTACAAAAAATTTAATGAGGAAATTACAAAGTTTGATGGTAATCTCATATGGAAGATTAATAACATTCACTACCGCAGTAAGCAAGCCGAACAAGGAAAAATTGTCGCTCTGCATAGTGCACCATGTTTCACCTCACAAAATGGTTATAAATTTTGTGCAAGGTACATACTACAAATTTTGCCATAAATTGGTTATAAGTTAATAAATTATTATTAAAAAATTTTTAGGTTAAAGAGCGGTTTAAATAGTGAACGGTCTAAGAGATAGAGTGTTTTCATTAAGGGTACCAGTCATTGCAGTAGAGCTAGGTAAGTCTTTCTCTAAAACTTCTTTGTCTCTCCTTGCTGTTTTCAGAGAGTTTACCTAAAGATTTAAAAGCATATGAGAGGCTTAAGGTAGTGCTCGGAATAAAAACCTCGAAAAAATTTTTTTTTTTAATGTAATAATTGTAATGGTATAGTTAAAAAAAAAATGAAAATAAATCTGAGGGGAATTATTTCCTCAAATAGCAAAATTAAAATTTTTCGTTTTTTTTCCCTTTAACTTTTTTTTCATCAACTTATTTTCCCAATGTACTTACTTCTAGAAAATTTTGTTCACATTTAATATTTAATAAAAGTTTATAAAATGGATCTTATTATATGGTGTTTTTTAAAAAAAATTTGAGACAGGTTTTTTGTCCGAGCAATGAATGTCCTTAAAATGTGAGGAGCTTTAACACACATTTATTTTAGCTTTATATCTTAAAGGCTGTATTTGAATGGTGATGGAGATGGACTTAACACACACGTTTCTTTGTTTTTTGTTTTAATGAGATCAGAACTTGAT
>JAUZNK010059378.1:0-15060 GCA_035046665.1 Euphysa ruthae
TAGACGCATACATCAACGAACTCCTAGCGTAAGACTCTATCTGGTGGCACCTGAGTGGTAGCAGGCACCACAAGAAGTTCTTCTCTTACAAAACCGCGCTCAGGTTCATCAAGTAAGTAGTAAAGATTGGGCTCACCAGGTTTGGTAACCGAGCGTCCGTTCGATAGGCCTTGAGAGACCATACTGCATCGGTGGTTCTTCGACGCTGACCACCCTCGATCTCACCAGGTTGGTAAAAAAAACGAACAAGAACATCGCGCGGAAGGGGATTTTTGGCCATCCTCACAGGCCTCTCCTTTTTTGCTGGGGTGGAGGGCTTTTGTGTGACCTCATTTACACTGATAGTATCCACTGGCGTTTTACCGGTAAGCCGGGTTACCTCGATGTTTAGAGAAACAACGACCGCGGGTAGCCGTTTAACCCACTCATGCGACCGTTCACCTGACTGCATTAGGAGCTCTTGTGCCTGCTGATGCCCAAATAAACGCTCCGCCAAGGTCTGGTTGAACCGCTCGACTACGGCATTGTCTCCATGGATGTCCACTCGACCGCGTCGGACAAAAACACCGTTTTTCACTAGCAGATGGCTAGCTACACTCATAAATTCTCGGCCAGGGTCAACTTGAAGTAGCTTAGGCCACCCCAAGAGTCCTCGTGTGTAGATGCGAGACAGTGCTTCTGAAACCTCCTTAGCCTCTTTAATGGCTCATGGCTCGGCTTCCTTGTAACGGCTCGCAACGTCGACCACGGTGAGAGCGTATTTGTAGAGCTTGCATCCTCGTCCAAGACGATCATGAGGTAAAAAGAGAAGATCGGCTTGGAGGACCTCGTTCGGAACCGAGAAACCGAATTTAGGTCTATTGATGTGACGCGGAGGTGGAAGGTATACCTGCCAGAGAGCTTATCTTTCCAACCAAATACGTGCTGTGTTTTCAAAAACACCTGCAGCTTTTGCTAGCTTTTCTACCACTGCGAAGCCCTTCCAGTAGCCTCGAGGACTGTAGTAGGTGGTTGAGAGGTGCACCTCATTTTTCTTATCGCCCATCTTCGAGCGAAGCTGTGTATTCCAGTAACCCTATCAGTCTCCAACATGCTGATCGTATGGGTTCAGGCAGTTGCCCTGTAGTTACACGGAAGTCCGTAGGGCTGGCGAAAACGATCGTGGCAAACTGCCTCGCCGCTCTCTCATCTCGGCGCCACAGGTCTAACGACATTTGGGCATGGTCAGTCAGAGTGCAGGCTAGTGGCTTTCGGAGATTGTTCCGTCGTGCACAAGCACCAAACTCGACCATAGCGCAGCAGAGCTCGTTAACAAGAGTCATGTTGAACACGTCTACGATTTTATGCATCTATGCATATATACAAGATGACGCAATAAAAAGCTGCGCTCCAAAAAAAAAAAGCACCATATCGAGACACTCGCCCGACCGGCCAAGCACGAGCGTGATTATGTGCTCAAGACAGCCCCAGCCAGTCTCAACCCGCTCCTCCACAGCATCGCTGTAGACGTGGTTAACGGCAAGCTCCACCTTCCAGTCGCCCACCGGACCAATCCGAAGGTTAGGGTTAGGGTTAGGGTTAGGGTTAGGGCTTATTCTGTATACAGGCGCTATTCCGGATCAGCGAAAAAAAATGTTGTGACCACTGAAAAACGGGCAGCATGGAGCTAGTTTTCTCAGCTTCCTTGGTCCTATTCTCGGTTAGACGGGCTTATTCGGTATACTGGCGCTATTCCGGATCAGCGAAAAAAAATGTTGTGACCACTGAAAAACGGGCAGCATGGAGTTGCTTGAAGCTGACACGTAGTGTCATAAAAAAGTAGACTTTACGGGCCTATAGCTTTACTAGCTGCTAGATGGTGCGGTCGTTGACCTCGCGTTGGGAGCCGAAGCCCTCCCACCTTTTTTTCGCACCATGCTGGGCGTACCAGAGGGCATAGTGCCCGCACGTCCGTGAAGACAGTGCCTGAAGGTCAGCGGTGCTCCAGCTAAACCCCGTGAGGCCAAGATGATGACATACTGCTTCCAGCTACTCTCTGAACCTTGTCTTGTGGCCGAGAATGTAGTCGTCAGCGTCTGGGGCAAGACCGAACGAGTCGAACCACTCAACCGCATGACGCTTGATTCGACACGCTACCCAGTGGCTGCCCGGCATTTCATGACGATCGTAGTTAACGACAAGCGACGTTGGAGCGGCATGAGCGACTACCTCAGTGTCTGGAAGGGTGTCGGTGGCAAATACCCATACAAAACGAGGGATGTTCTTTGCGGCTCAGGCCTCAAGCTGTGTGGCTGTTGACATACATATTCTGTGAAGTCGGTCGTAATTCTTCTATCCAAGCCTACTTCGACAACAGATGAGGCCAACCCGAAGCAGTTATGGTCACAGGGTGCTCTGGCGCAGCAGCGAAGGTGCCCGAGTGAGTGAAGTGAGTGAGGCTCCAATGTGCACCCTGTGACCCGTAAGCAGTGAGGACAAAGGCGTAGAGAGCTGTGCCCCCTACATGCCCCCAGGTATTGCCAGCGACCTCCAGTGTGAAGAAGTATTCTCGAGCGACAGAGGAGCCCGTCACATTAGTGCCAAAAAAGACGGGTTCGTATGCATTTTCGGGCACCTCTCTTGAGCGTGCTGTGAGCTGCAAACGTGTCAACCCGTGGTTGACGAAGTTTTATGGGTTTTGTATGATGTCTCCTTCGAATGCGGACGCATGTACAACGGCTAATATCACATGGCTGGGCAAGGGGATACTCCAGATGTCCTTGAGACGGAACTGGGTTTTTCCCGTCTCCTGCTGCTGATAGAAGAGAGTGCAGTCCAAACGGTAGAGTGCCCACTCCTTGCTCATTTGCTCAATAAATTTATAGCCGAGGGGTCAGCTCCAGCCGTTTAACAAACCAGCGCGTAGAGGTGATCCTGATTCGGGCTCCTGCCACCGCGGCGGCAGCAATGAGATCAAACTCAGCCTTAGCTCGAGTCAGGGTCAGTCGGAGGGCCATGTCATTCAGGAACAACCGTTTTTGACACATCAGCCCTACGAGCGTACGAACCGCCACAGTTATCGTAGGAACAGCATCGCCTGCAGCCGTTGCCACCACAAGACCCTGCTGAGCAAAAAAGTCCGTGTTGGCCGCACTTTTTGTCTCAAATTGTGCTGGAGTGTCTGGATACCACCACTCGAGCTGCCCTACACCACTCGAGCACCAGCTCTTATTCTTCAAGAGCACCTTAAGGAGCATCGCCTGGTAGAAGTATCGTTGCTCGTCCATGTCAGACATGGCGTGGCCGGACTTGTCGGTCAGCGTCACCTTCTCGAACAATCCATGGGCGAACAAATTGGTGAGCCCTCGGTTATCGCCTGCTACAATGCTACCAGCAGTACCAACGACCTGAAACTGGACCTCAACGTAGGAGTCGGACAGGTGGACAAAGTCTCTTTCAGCGCCCGTCTCAAACCGAAGCTCGTTGGCGTGGCCGAGATCACACTTGGCATCTTCCAGCTCGTGGAAGGTGCGGATGATGTCCGTTTGGGTGGGTGGGACAACCGAAAGACCAATAAGCTCGGGCAGGTGTGTGTCAAGGTGACTCTTCTCATGATTAGCTTCCATGATGTTAACGGCGTATCACCGAAAACGTGCGCGTCTCTAACACGGGAGACGCGAGTGCTGGTGCTACCGACACGAGTGTTGACATCATCACAGAACCGGGCGCGCAGCTGTGAGTCAAGCTTGAGCAGATTCTCTTCGGTTGTCGCTGTCTGCGCCTCGGTCTTCAGGCGCTGCTTCATGGGGCCCTTTGTGGCAAGAGCTCCAGAAACGGCTTGTTGAGCAATCGGCAAAGCGGCCTCGGCAACACTCTTCATTACGGGGACTGTCATACGCTTTATCCCATCCACACCATAGCGGAGTTGGCACAGTGTTAAGACGTTTGACTCTGGAGCGAAAGGTTACGAGTTCGACTCACACCTCTGGCGGAAATTTATTTCCATGTTTTCTCTGAGTTTCTAAGCAAAACTCGTTGCGTAATGCAACGCTAGCTCAACTAGGTCGGGTTGTTTGGTTGAGCGAATTTCGTAGACGCAAATGGGCGTTCTAAGTACTCCAAGACCAGCCACGTGGGCCCATCTGGAAATGGTGTCTCGGCAATTTGTTGGTTCCACACGTTAAATATAAAATTCTCAATCTCATTCTCATTCTCAAGCCTACTTTGGTATTTTCGATGATGCTGACGTACACCTGAAGGCTGTTCACCACCCCAGTGGTGTCTATCAGGTTGGGGCTCACGTGGGTTCCGACCTCGAGTTTTGTCCCTGCTGGGAAACCCAGAAGCTCAATTAGTGGGCCTGAGAGAGAGTGATCGTTGATTTCCGTGACGGTTGCCCTCATAATATGGGGGTCTACCGATACAGTCGGGCTCGCCGATTATTGCACGAGGAGCTTGTTAACGGCTGCTACTAGCGTTGCAGCAGAGTTCTAGTTCGCTGGGGTCAAGCGGACTTCTTTTCCGGGTAGAACCAGGAGGTTGTACTTCTCCGTGACGGTATACCAGGTATAAGGTACGTCTGCGGTCACCAGGTAGGCTTCCCAAACACACGGAATGGTGAGGGTCTTCACGAGCTTAACCGAGTAGTTTCCCGTCCCACGCTGCCCTGGAAGCACAGAGCGGTCCTTGTTTGGCAAGGTAATGAAAGTCGGCGCCGTGTCTGTATATATGCATAGATGCATATGAGGGTCTAGTCTCTAAGAGAGGCGATATAACTCTCGAACTTTTTAAAGTTCTCGCGTGTGTCCCGGAGTTGCTGTGCCTCGTTCAAAGCACCCCATGCCTCGTCATAGTTGCCATTTTCAGCGTAGTCCATCGCTTGATGTAAGAGATCAATACCACTCCCCTGCTGTTGATGATTGTCACGATCACCGTCACTACCATCCATTGTCCAATGCGCACAAAGATTTTGGGCCAAAGCATCAACTTCATTGTCTTCTTCATCGTATAATTGGGGCTGTCATATGTTAGGGAGCTTTCTAGAAGTAGATGTGCGACTCATTGATCTACCCTTTCGACCGCCTAACCATGGTCTAACGCTCTCCAGAAACTTTGAAGAGGCTATTCTCCGCTGCCAAAGCAAACCCCCAAGTTCTGCAGTTCCAGAAGGAGCTTGGCCCTTGAAACCCTGCGAGCCCTTAACGAGGTATCGGAGAGCCGTCCCGAGGTTGCTACCTTGAATGGGGTAACCACCGATCTCAATCTCACCGCGCTCGTTGTATCCAACATTACTACCCTGTAGCTTAAAGCGTATGTCGGCAAACCTTTCCATTTTAGGCGTAGAGGGTGACGGACCTAACACCTGCCGTGCCAGATCTACCGATCTCGCGCCGATAGTATCGGGTAGAGCTAGTCGCCCCCGTGCTGTTGGTGTCTTGCTTTTGAGCTTGAGCAACTGGAGTGGGCTAATAGAATTCTCTCCGCCAAGTACCGCCAGTTGCGCTTCTAGGGGTGCCTTGCGTTCAACCGGACACTTGACCTTTTCTTGTTTCTCCTGGGCCAACTCGGTGTGAAGTATGGCATCGTCCTGTCTCTTTTTGTGCTCGTCAAGGTTTGGTCGACTTGGCTGCGACCGTGCGTGAGGTTTGGCAATCTTGTTCGCCGCTGCTACCAACAAACTGGCTAAGCCGTGAGAACACGAGTCTTTTTCACCGTATCGTCACTCATATTGAACCGTTATGTTAACTTCTTCACCCGAAAGCCCCCTACGACGCGTTGTATGTGTGTGCTTACCGGTTGGATCAGCCGGCATACCGCGAGATTATCGACTTCTTCAAAGCCCGAGGCCACCCCATGCACACTTACACTAGCATACCCGATGAGCCAATCGAGTTCGGCCCGTCTAAAAAGAACTGTCTAATCGTAGACGACCTAATAGAAGAAGCGGAAAAGAGCCGTTACATGGGCCACCTGCTTAGAGATGGCTCTCACCACGATAACTGCACTCTAATCCTCGTATCTCACTGGTGCTGTGGAAGTGGCGACGCACGGCAGCAGCGGCTGCAGATGTGTGTCTCTTCCTGTTCCCTGCCGACAAGAAGGCGGTCCATGGTTTGGTTTGCCAGATCACTCCCGGTGCTTTATGGAGGTCTACAATGACGCTACCAGCAAACAATTCAGGCCCCTCATCGTCAACCTCTCGAACTCCCACTACGCAGACCCGCGTCTACGATTTAGATGCGGAGGATAGGACATCATATACTATATTTACACTTAGATGAGTTAGATGAATGAAATACATTTAACGTTAGTAAAATTGCTAATATTATTACAAAAGTTTTCGTATGATATTAAACAGGTACTAGATTACATTTAATACTTCTTGTTCGCCGGAATAATGTCAACACGAAAAATATTTGAAAAATTCTTACTTGTCAGTTAGTGCACCATTTGTATTTGAAAAATTGAATTTTAGAAAAAGAGATAAAAGCTCACTTTTTTACCGTTTTTAGAAAATTTGTTATATTTTTGTGAAAACGTAACCAATTAGATAAGCAATATATTAAGTCCTGTTTTTGATATCTTTACGACTTTTTCAAAAATGCGAAAAAGTGTAATATTTATATTTCTTTCATAAGATCCATTATCACCTCATGTTTTAGATTAATTTGATATGCACGTATCTGAAATCAAAGGATATGAAGAGGTATGTTGTTATGACAATTTTTTCTAAAAGGTTTAATAATTTATTAAATTTTTATTTTTAAAAGTATATAGAAATTAATTCTGTTATATCTAGTAATTGATGAAATATGTTGACGATTTTCTTCCCTCATTTTTAAAAGAACCGCGGTTATAAGTAATTTAAGCATCCGAATTTCATATTACAAACAAAACAGGATTTCGAGCCCCAAAACAAAAATGGTAAAAATGGGCTTTTTAGCTACCAGTTTATCGCAAGATTTACTGCAAGTTTGTGTATGTATTTTGTCAGCATATAAAGTGGTCTAATGGTCAAAAAATGTTGAAAAACGAGCAAGGGATTACATGACTTAAGTAATTCTTTAGAAGTGTTCCTTTATTTATTGCCTATAACAATTTTAAGTTTTAAAGGTGCTTTTCGTTTATTTCAGTGAACAAAATCAATATTAGATCATTCTCTGCTTTGCCTAACCCACTTTTTAATATGAAAGTTCGAAACCAAAAAATTTTGTAGCCAAAATAAACATATTCCCCACTCCATTTTTACACAAAACTTTTGTAAGGTAACAAATGATAAAAATGGGCTTTTCAGCTACCAGTTAATCGCGAGATTTACTGCTAACAGAACGAACTTATATCTAGATTGAAATACAGGTTAGCGTGAGTGTCTTAAAGTTAATAACCCTTAAGTTTTAAAACTTTCATTTGCTCATATTGCAAAACTGGCGTTGTATTCTCGGTAAAAAGAAAATATGAATGTTTAGATGTTTTTCCAAATGAGTTAAATATTTCATTTTATTCTCAATGTTTCTTGTAGAGCCAATTAATGTAACAAAAAGATACGTGAAAAACCCTATTTGTTATATAGTTTTGTCTGAACTTTTTGTGGTCAAAACCTTACTTATCGATGAAATAATTAGATGTGTTTTCTCATCGTTTGATAAGATGAAAGTGTGACTTCGATCCCATTTTTTCCCTGAATTATTATCCAGGTTTATTTTCAGTGCAAAAACTATTTCTTATTTTTCTGCATCAAGTTATGAAATCTTTTCACTAACTTTTAGGAAGATGACTTAAAAAACACGCGAAGAAGTAGAAAATCAACTTTAAGAAAATTTAGCAAAAGTCGAGTTCATGCACAAAACAATAAATATAATATGATTTTTGCTATTTTAGTTATTTATTGCCGTGTTCCAAAAGTTGCTTCTAGAAGTTTTTTCGGTGTCATGCTTTATATTGATGGTATAGTAGAATCCCCATCATATGTACCTTCAAATTTGCAGGGTAAAAAATCTGGAATTGGAAGAACAGCTGATCTACCTCGAAATGAAGCTGAAGACATCAAAACGTCTTATTACAGCTTTTTATTTGTTCGGCATCCGTTTGATAGACTTGCATCAGTGTACAGAAATAACTTTATTGAATCACCAAAAAGTGGTGTTAATCTTTTCATTATAATGAAGTTTTTATTTTAGCAAAAACTAATTTAACTAATTAAAAATTAAATTTTAGCAGACACAATTTTGCGCAATTTTAAAGCTAAGTTATCGATGTTGTAAAATGTCGCAAATTTATTAATGGAAGCTTCTACCATTGAACAAGGCATTTATTTCTCGGAAAGTCGTAAATGATTTAGTGGCATAGTTTGTTGTGAAAAGTGTATTTTCAATCATAAACTTATCAGCTTTTTTCTTTTTGGGATCAAAAAGTGATTTCTTCAAAGATTTTTTAATCCCACTTGAAACAGTAGTACAACCTTCTACGTTATTCTTCGTTCTTTTTCACTGAAAACTTTTTATATCTCAATGCTTCACTTAACTTTAGATATTAACGATCAACCTCAAACTAATTTTTTTTTAACCTTCAATAAGAAATTATGACAAAAATATCTATTTAAGGGGATTCCAAAAGTTTTCCAAATATATGTTGTAATTATTACTTTATTTATCTAGAAACAGGCCATCATTCCTTAACAGATGAAATGTGGATCCACTGTTTTACTGTTAGCAGTTAGTATTATGCGTACGAGAACTTGAACTTGGACATGAATTTCCCAATCAGCTTCTTCAGCCAATTTAAAAAATTTTTTGAAAAACTTGATTGAATGAATAAATGATTAATTCTTTTCAAAAATGTCGCTAAAATGTGTCGAAAATTTCAGATAAAAAAAATAACAGCATTGTAAAACTAATAAGAGAACCATTAGAACTTTTTTAGTAATGCGGAGTTCTGGTTTGTTACTCCTGATGATGGCAAACTTATTAACATTTTTGATTCTATACACATAATTGAGCCATTTTGAAACCTGATGTACCGAATTGTAATGTAAAAGAAATATATGATCTCGTTTTAATGTAACTTTTTAGATATTTGTTAGAGAATGTAGGAGACTTTTTATTTATAAAAACTTTGCTTCTTTTGCAGTTTGATTTTTTTTTATCTTACTTTTATTTGCATAAAGTTTAGCAAAAATAAAAGATTCAGCCACAATGGCAAACTTCTATGAAATGATTTTAAGAATTTTTATAGACCTTTCAAAACTTTTGATACTGTTGATCACAGAACAGTTTCAAGCAAATTAGAACACTATGGTGTTACGGGAATTTATTTGAGTTGGTTTAAAATTTATTTAAGTAAAAGGAAAAAAAGTGTTTATAATAGAAACAATAATAGGTTTAAATATGTTGAACTTATTTGTAGTGTTCTACAATATTCATTTTTAGGACAACTTCTCTTTTTAATGTGTTGAACTTATTTCCGCTATGCGTCCAAAATAAACGATTTAAAATTTTTGCAAATGATACAAATATTTTCTCATCTAGCCTTAATAATACCTATGAACTTTTTGGCCCAATGAACAGGTGCTTAAATGATTTAATTTAGTTGTAATAAATTATCCCTAAACACAGATTAAGTCAATTTTACACTCTAAGGAATAGAAAGATAAAATGCTTGAAGATTTATCTAAACTTGAAATGTAATGTAGCAATCGAAAGAGTAAAATAAGTAACTATATCCAGTGTGTATTGGTGAAACATTACAATATGACAGTTGCAATTGATGAAAAACTATGAGATTATGGGATAATCAAATTTCTTGTGTTAAGACCATAATATCGAAAATGATTGGAATCTTTTATAAATCATTGTATTTATTAAATTTGCGTTTATTAAAACAACTATACTATTCTTTTTAATCATCATCACATCATCTATGCTAATATTTTATGGGGAATTACTTTTAAAAGTGAATATTTAAATGGTTGTATATTTAAAGTTCAAAAACGCGCGCTTCGCTTTTTCTATTCTAAAAACAAGTTCAGCAGGTCCAAACCATTTTTGACGCAATGAACGTTTATGAAAAAATAATTTTAATACTCCTTTTAAGGTTTCAATGTAAAAATACTACTGTTCCCAAAGTTATCGAGAATCTGTATGGAATAAGAATTTTTCTCTAATATAGTTACATCATAATAAATTTTCGAATCTCTTTTTAAAAAATGAAATTCGGGCTTTCTTTTTATTTCTTATCAGGGTTCATATCTTTGGAATAAACTTTTAATTACTCATAAAATAAACATGGTTACTTCCATTTTTATTTTTGAAACCATTTTGAAAGCTTTTATAATAAAATCATAATTGTTTTGGATTATTTCTTGAAACAACCTTTGAAAATCTTAATAGAATTTATATAACTACAAACTAACGTAACAGTGAGGTTTCAAATACGTCATGAATCATAAAAATGCCTTTAACTTACCACGATCTTTCTGCTGTCGAAATTTCATCCAAATAAAGTGTGTTCTTCGTAAAACAGATTAAAAGGGTTTTTGATAATAATACCGGCTGAGGGTATTTATTCAGACAAGAACTAGTAAGTAAGTATTTATTCTGCCACAAACAATGTACATTAGGAATGAAAATTACAAGACAGAAAAAAAAACAAAAAACATTAAGATAAAAACTAACGGTGGCAAGGATAGGCACAAAAACTGTCTGTCACAACAAAATTTCCATTGTGGTCCCGTTATACATCACAAATAAAAACACATTAAACCGAAGCACAGTTAAAAAAAAAAAAAAAAAAAAGTTTTTGATTGATTTTATTTGATTTGAAAGCCTGTTCCATATAAAGGGACCTTTTGATGACAGAAAATTTTTTCCTATAGCAGATCTTCTGAGGGATGTATCTAGCTTTAGATGGTTGTTTCGTACCGGAATTTGAATTTACCTGAAGTTCTTATCTTACCTTCTTATCTTCATATCTAATTAGTTGTTCTTATAAATTTATTATCGTAACCAGAGGGGAACAAATATACAAAAAATAATACTCTTAACATATCAATCATTTTGATAGCTCGCACTTTCAAATTAAACATATTAAAATGAATTTTGCACATTACACTGCCTTGGCTACTAGAAATTTACGAAGATGTTATTGTCATAATAATTTAGCAAAACTATCTAGCTCAAAAGTAGAAAGCAACAACACGCGATGTGACTGTTATAAACAGAAGTAATGTTCTCCTTCTCATATTCAAAATAAAAAAAGAGTTCTAAAAAAACTGTTGTAAAAAAGTGAAATTTTTAGCAGTTTTTCCGTCGAAACCGGATTTAGTTTTTATCTGATGTCAAAGAAGGGTTTTCTGTAGTTGTTTTGTTTGCAACAGGTTTCTATGTCGAAAGATTATGTCTGTAACTTTGACTTTCTTTCTAATTTCTGCAAGTTCAACAGGCTAGAGAGAAATTTGTTTGCCCGCAGGACTTTGTTCAAGAAAGTTACAATAACGTCAAAAGGACCAAAGGTAAAAGGAAGCATTTCTTTAATGTTCTTGTTGATAAAGGAACTGTATGCAATGTATTGTCAAGAGGAGCAGATAGTAATGGAATAATTATGGTAAGAGGAAAACTGATGCACCGAGAACATGTTTATTTTTAACCTTTTTGTCCAGATATCATAATGAATGCGTTATTATATTTAAAGTTAAAAAATCTCTAGAGATGTTTTAATTTCTGATAATCTCTAAGATTTCTTAGAAAATGAGAATGAATCCGATGAAACAGATAAAGTTATTTTTGGTATTAAAATGATTTTCAAAAAAAAATAATTTCTTATCAAAAAATTTATGAAAATCCTTCAGATATTCACAGATTGCCTACCAATGAAACAACGTTATTGTTCAATATTTCTGAGCCTGAAAAAAAATCTGTTGCATCAAGTAAAAATAAGAACACAATTTCTCTTGTAACAGACAAGTTCTGTGAAGAACTCGCCCAGTAACATCATTTTCCTACAGTGAAATTTGGTTACATGCAAGAATGAATTATTAAGTCCTGTGAAATATTTTAATCAACGATTGCTGAATTGTACTCAAAAGTTTACCAAAACTTCTCATTATATATTTTTGCTTTATCTGTTTTGCAACAGCTAAGTCTAAATGGTCATATAAATATAGTTTTTAAAATGTTAACACAGCACATTAAACAGCAGGTATACTTTCCAGCAATTATAAGGAACTTGTTAACACTTACATTGCCGGGATGATGGTTATAATTTTACCGATCCTGTAAAATGCAGACCTGCACATTGGGAAAGATTTCTCTTAGAAGGTGCTGTTTATGGTGAAACATAAATTACCCGCGTTTTTTATGACTCTATGTTGAGCTGATTTAGGTTTGGTTATGATAATTTCAAAACCAAATGGTGAAAGCTACTCTGATGAAAAAATTATTAATATGTGATTTTTTGAGTGCTTAGCAAGATATTTTCTACCCAGGGTTGAAATGCTCTTTAAGGACAGAGTTATTGATGGTGAACTTGTTGAAATAACCTGTTATGCTATAAGAGTGGAATATCAAACATGTGTTATACCTCATATTCATTCTTATCTTTGGGTGTTATCTATCCTATCCTCTGTCGTAATAACATTTCTGACTATACGCAATTGTTAGATTCAATAGTAAAGGTTTCTATTCCAGACTTCCATCAAGAATTATTAAGAGTTAATTAAATTTGTTACAACGTATCAAATTCCCTCTCGTTTTAAGTTTTCCAAAAAATGAAAAAATATTGGTTGTAGGTATAAATTAGCTCGGTATTTTACATATAAAACTATGATTGCTTTACCATTTTGATTATCTGATGATGAGTGAAAAAGTATTTTGTTTTGGCGGGACAGTATTTTTTGTAAGTTTGAATTAAATTTTGGTGAATTTCTTATTCCTAAGAAACAATGTAATTCCTACTATTTTCAAAATTTTACTCGGACTAATTTAAAATGAGAATGATTGTTATGAAGCCCTGCCTATGATAGAAACAAACATTTAATGCAACCAACTAATTCGTATTTTATGAATAACTACTTTGACAGTAATTTAAAGGCTTGGCAAGCTATAACATCGACATACAACAAATTTTTTAACCACTACAATGCTGTAACTTTAATGTGCGTATATTTCTCAAAATCTGAGAATGCAGCATATCAGGCAACGAAGCAAGCAGAAAGAAAGATGTGAAAATATTAGTAAAATGAAACCATTAGCTCCAGTTACACTAGACTGAGAGAGTAGGCTACTCAAGAAGCAGTGTATCTGTCAATGCCAAAATTGAGTTCATGTCCTGGTATAATCTAACAGATACCAAATTTAAAGATGGGAAGTACGCTAAAGTTGACAATTTTTGTTTTGAAAAATTTTCATCTCACTACTGAAGCAAAAAAAATCTGCTTTATGACTTCCACTCAACCTTTTTAGTAGAGGAACTCCTAGAAGATATAACAATAATTTATCCTACCCACAATTTATTCTGTTGATGACTGGTAACAATAGACTTAAGTGTCAAAAATTAAATCTATATATGTATATATATATATATCCGCGACGTCTTTTACATTATTGTTCTAAACTTAGTCAATTTAATTAAGCAAATATCCGAGCCTTTTGATGAATTAGTTGATTCAGTTCTTTCAGTTCTTTCGCTTGACAGGACTAATGCTAATAACGGACAAGGAAACGGTAAGATTTTGGATTAAATTCGTGTTTTAGATTGGTTCACCATCAAAATCCTTGCAAATTTTATGCAACGAATCAACTTCAATGGTTGTTTCTACCAACAAACCGCAGCGTGCAATATTTGAATTTGCTAATGATTGGGAGAAAAATTCAGTGAAATTCTTTATATCAGACAAAACCTGCAAACTTGGAATTTTATACTTATTTCTTACTGGAAGTAGCGAACAGGAACAGGAAAATTGCATTTTTTAAAAACTATTCATGTTTCTTTTAAATTTAGTAAATTTCTCTCTTATCGCGCTGTGTCTATTGGATAAACAAAAGATTTATCTGCAGCTTCAACCTGTGTGGTAGCCAGAAATATTAATGGAAAGACAATTGACAGTGTTTTCAATATAGATAAGACCTTACCCAGTCTTTATAGAAACATTTGTGAAACAAACTTTTTGAGAGCTAAAGTTCATCATGATTGATGAGACATCTATGGTATCAAATGGATTCTTTTTTCATACTCATCTGAGACGTGTCGAAATATTTGTTTGTTCTGGGGATATTTGGTTTGTAGATGTTTGACAGTATTGGTGTTTGGGGATTTTTATCGCCTTCCACATGTTAGGTCTTAATTTGTCTTTAATGAATACAATGATGTGTTGTTGGATTTAAATTATCTTTGGAAACTTTTTGAACTTGAGATAGACGAAGCAATGTAACAACAAGGTGAAACAGAGGTATATGTTTAACTAATTGATGCTAGAATGGGGAAACTTGACAGTACACGTGAAGAATTGATGAAATCAATATTTCATACACAAGATGATAACAACCATCCAATGAATTTTCCCCACGTATTTGCTGAAAATAAACCTGCTGATATGCAAAATTTAAATGTATTATTAATTTGTGCAACTTTCTTTGTACAAAATTCCTAGTATTGACTAGATCACCAAATCTGTTTCTGCTGAATCAATTGACAATGCGTTGCATAATAGTCAAAGTCGTTATTATAATTAATAGTATAATTATTATTGTTGAGTATTTATAAAAGGTATAATTATTATTGTTGAGTATTTATAAAAGGTATATACACTTCAGTAATAAAACTGCTATCAACGTGTGTCCTGATAAAATATATTAGTAAAAACCAAGTCAGTTAAAATAAAATAAATAGATAAATAGTTTAATTAAATTACCTAAGACAGGCAAGACATTGCGAATCTAAAAAAGTCCAGTATGAATAGGGTTAAAGGAAAGCCTTCGATTAGAATGAGATTTGCTGAGATTTGTGCCTAATTCCTACCACGTTAGTATGTTAGGTATCAAACACCCTGCAGGTCTTATTTCTTATTTCTACAAAGTAGATTGGGAAACC
>JAUZNK010059389.1:4913-26094 GCA_035046665.1 Euphysa ruthae
AGGCTTTTAATTTAGCTTATAACTAAGAGTACTCTGTTTACAAATGAAAATAAAACAAAAACTGCAGAATAACATTTTTAATAATGAATACTCGGTATAAATATAAATACTAGGTGAACTCCTATAATTTTAAAGAATATTGGGTACTTTTAATACATACTTTCAAAATTCTTGGAGTTATCAGAGCTTTAATTGCATCTTTTACAAAAATTTAAAAAAAAAAACGGAAATTTGGCTAGATAAAATCAATACCAAAATTCATTACAAATTGGTGAACCAAAAAACACCACAAGCAAAAAATGTAGTTTGTTTTATTCTATTTTTTTTGCTAAAAATAAACTCAAAATTAAAAAAATACAATAGGAGTGTTCGTGGATTAAAGTTTCAAGATAACCCCCGCAATTAAGAGTTGCACTAGCTTCATTTACCACCTTTCATGTTGTGTATCTGCTGAAGCGATATCATTGGATTCGCTAGAAAATGATGATTTATGCTCTTTTATTTCCTCATCGTACAAAGCTTTTGAGTTATTTTTTGTCTAATTTCATTGAATCTAGATTTGTAAAAGTTTGAAATTTTCAGGTGATTTTCATTTAGCAATGAACGTATTCACTATCAAAATTTATTTATATTCTTTTTTACTCAAATCTTGCCTTGTATTTGTGTATTTGTATTATATATATATATATTTTTTTTTACTAAATTTTAAATGTTTTTTAGAGGAAAAGTTTGTGGTTAAATATTCTTTAATTGCAGTACTTGCATATTAATAAGATATTAATAAAATATTATTGATAAACTATTATTGTGCACTTTATGACATCATTTTAAGTAACAGGAAGAAAGAATTTTAAATCTATTATTAAGTATTTCCAGTATACATGTTCTTGTTTTGAATAAGAAACTTCTGTGTTATAATTTGGAGATTGTCTGCTTGGATGCATAAGCATTATTCATATTCATGTGAAAGTTCTTTTTTCCTTTGTCAAGCTGCAAATATTTTTTACTATGTTACCACTGTGCAAAAAAATATCAACCGATAATTGCCAACGTGTATTCAGAGGGCTGCAATTGAAACTTTTAGATTGATTGGGAGTTCAGATACACAAGATACCATTTGGCTGGCTAAGGTATACTTAAATGCTTTTTGTTTAAGTAAAGTTAGTTATTTTTTTGAAAGTTTTTATTTTAGCTTTTAACTAATTTGCTGGGAATAATGATGTAGATGATGATGATGAAGAAATTTCTTCTACTTTTTGGAAAGGACTCTTTTTGACATATAAGATGGTAAGTTTTTATTTATGAAAAGGACTCATTTTAAGATATAAGGTGGTAAGCTTTTTTTCTATAGAAAAATTTTCTGTTCTTAAATGCTTCTTTTTATTTAACTTCTAAAATTATAGGGAATAAAATATCTTTCTTTATTTTTTACTTATATAGATATTTTAAGACTTAGCCAATTTCTTTTAATTTAATGAGATCCAATTATAAGAGTTTTTTTATTTTATTGCAGTTTTTGGTCTGGCAATTTCCATATCCAGATTTATTTGTGTGCAGTATTTTACCTGTTTTCTTGCTTATCCGAGAAGATTATATTATATTTATATTTATATATATTTATATTTATAGTATATATTTACCCTTTTCGGGAAAGAATAGAATATAAATTCAATAACAATAATTAAAGATTTTTTTTTTGCAGCGTCTGTCATGAAATTATTTTATTTGTCTGTTAACTTGAAAATTCTTTTGTCTGACAGTAATCCAGCTCAACATGAAATTTTAATTCCGAAAAATATAGCTTTGATATTTTTTTGAGCAAATAAATAATTTTCTGTCTGGTAAAAAAAGTTCAATCCATATCTGAAGAAATACTTGTTTTTTGTTTAACATAAAGATATGCTTTTTGAGACGTGGCTTTGCATCTCATATTTATTAATTTAAATTATGATTGGCCCAGATGGTTCGTTTATCTAAATATTTTATCAAGTTTCAAATAAAAATTTTCTGTTAGAGACGAAGTAATGCTCCAAGTAAAAGCAGTGTACCACCAAAGAGGAGGAGCGTAGAAAACAGCAGTGGTGATGATGACAGTGACAATGATTATCAGCCTAATCCACCATTACTAACGGTAATATTTTTTGCTCTATTTAAAGAGGGATTGATAGTTTGCGTTATAAAAATTATCCAGATTTAACTATAATCTTGGTTTAAAAAATTTTCTGTGTCAGAGGACTAGACAGGATCTTTACACCACGTAGTGGCATTTTTGAACATCTTTGATGTTCAAAAAAAAAAATTCATCTTTAAAAAGTATCGAGAATGCGATGGGTGGAGCACCGTGTCAACACACTAGATTCCTACTTTAATAATTTTTTTTTTAATGATTATCAGATTTTATCACCTCATAAACAGCACAATAAAATAGTTAGTTTCAAAACTTATTGGCTTACACAAGGAGTTAAGTAACATTAAAGACCTGATCTTCAATGCAGTTAAACTTGACTTTTGAGCAATAATTTGCCCATTAGCAAGATAATACAAGAGATGAACTTGATGAGTCCAGAGTTTTTAACAACCTGTTTTACAGCTCTTCAAAATATCACTAAGTTAATTAGGCTTAATGATGAGGGTGCTGATACCTTTGCGAAGTGAGTTCTTTTTCCGTATACCAACAAACTGCTTGCCTAACTCACGGAGGAGGTCAAGGACATTGTTCCATTACGCGTGACACTTAACGACAGAAGAGAGAATCCTGCCAACAACTATACCATGTACCATATTTACTGTTATTTACTCAACGGATCGATCGAAAACACATTGCGTGTTGTGCTGGCCAAGGCTAATGAAATTCTGAATGAATTTGAAGAAAAGATGACCCAGCGTTACAATTGTTTGGTAAGCTACAGCACAAATTTTAGACACAATATCGGACAGCATCATTGATTTGGATTATTTTAAGATCTCAGTGGGGACTATTGTCACTCGATAAAAAAATCTGCTTGTCGCAAATGGATGTGTACTAGATTAAAGACAGAATTCACCATGTTGTACAACCATGTCATTAAATTTTTAAGTAAATGTTCGTTTACAATGTGCTGGCCTCAACTGTTTCGACTGAAGCATGGTCTTGGTTTGAAAAATAGTCTTCATGTTGAAAAATTTTCTCGTATTTTTGTTAGCAAAGAAAATTGAGTCTGAAGCCTGAAACTTTGGAAATGCTTCTCCGATTTCGTGGTGACAAAGAATCAGATTAGAAAGGTACGATCACGTGATCAATTTATTTCTACAAGAATAAATAGATGGAACACTTCAATAGCGTCCATGGCATGTTGATATGCTTAATTATCTCTCTAAATGCAAATCTAAAGCTGAACAAAATGCTCTCCCTTCATTTACCGAAATCCTGAGATGCTTTAGCGAGGCTGTGATCTTGAAGATATTCAAGTAAGATTGATATCTGTATCATATTACAAAGACTCAGACATATCTTCTGAATGAATTATAAATGACTCGACTGCAAATTATAAAACTATATGAGGATAATCAGTTTCAAAAAAATTGTGAAGTAATAAAATAAAAATACTTCTTTTAATTTGTTTATTTATTAATTTGTTCAATTTTTAAGAATTTTTTTTATTTCTAACTGTTGGTTTTTTGTTAGTAGGCAATTTTTTCACTTTTTTAAAGTTATTTTTTTTAGCTAAGAGTAATAAGTTGTTAGATATGAGAAAGATACTGACAGCTTTTATTTAGTCTAATGGTTTTTATTTTTATTATCACCTTTTGCCATATGTAAATGTTGTGAATTTATTTTTAAAATTTATTTGAAATTTATTTATATTTTTTTCTGGTTATTGATTTTTCTGTTAAAATTATATAAAGTCCTTACAACTATAAAGTTATAAGGACTTGGATAAATTAAGAAATATTAAAAATAAAACTAGTATATAATAATTAGAAGTGGATTTGCCTTGCGATTTGCCGCAGTACCCATAGCTTATAGTGGCAATTTTTAGCCGCTGACGATTTTTCCTATTTCCAAGGGCTGAATAATATGAATAAAGATATTGTTGTCTTTTAAATTTTTACTGCTTTTTTAGTTAATCTTATTATCTCCTCATTTTCAGTATTGCATTTTGGCTATAATGAGTATAAAAACTATTACATTAAAACATTTATTTATTATCAAACATTTATTTTCTTTAAAAATATTAAGAAACTCTTTGTTCCACGAAGCTACGAATAAGTGAATTAAGCAAGAAGAAAGAAATCATATTTTTCATAATAATTTGTACTTTAATTGGTGAAAGATTACATAAAGGAAGAAAATACACAAAGTTTTTGATAATAATTTTGATTATTTAGGAGATTAAACACATTTTCTTGATATTCTACTATGCCATTGGAATTCAGCCCACCATTCCTTGTTTGTATAGTATAAAAATTCAAACAGTTATTGATGTCGCTTCATTTTCGCAAATCAAATAATTAAATGAGCGATTTGATTTGAAATTCACAGAAAACAAAAACGTAGATCAACGAAATAACCAATGTAATTGTTATCAGCCATAGACAGTCTGCATTTTAAACATAGGCAGAGTAATTTAGTTTAAAGGGTTAAGTAAGAGAAACATAATGAAAACAGCTTAATGTTATAAACCCGTGTTTAAGTATGTTGTTGTTTTGTTTCTTATTTTTTTATCCCGTAAAATATAATTTAGCATGGTGATGGATTTAAAGTAGGAGAGATAAATAACAGTGTAGCGGGCTCCACACTGCAAGACCATAGCTAGAACTTTTGTGTTTATTGAAAATGATATAAAAAAATAAAATGTATCAAAATCACATCTCTTCTGAAACTCAAAAACTATTCATTTTTAAGCAAAATGACTGCGATCATATTTATCAAGTATTTCTTCCTTTACATATTTTGGATTAAAAGCTTTCTCTTTCTGTTTTTAGACGAAGAAGAAGTTTGCTACATACAACACAAATGAATTGATATCTCAGTTTCGTAAACCACTTCAAAACATAAACACTATAAACTTTGCATGTCCATCATCTGGTAGTGACGCCACACTATCTGCTCATGTAGGTCTTTAACGCTTAAAACATTGTAATAATAGCCAGTTATTTCCTAACAGCGTAGACGTGTGTCAAATAAAACACTGCGTGTTATTTCATATCAAAAAACTAAATACAAATAACTTTAAAATAACATCAACAACAACTCGATTGGGTTGAATTTCTGTCTTGAAAACGGTTTGTTTTATTTCATTACTTTTGTATAAAAGCGAGTAGTTTTTTTTTAAGAGAATTTTTAATGAATTGTTTTTGTTCTAGTTTTTTTTTTGGTAAATTAAAAATAACTTTAAAAAATATATAAGAAATATTTTGAAATGTTTTTGCTTTTATTTTATTAAGCATGAAAGATTTTTAAAACTTCCGATTCCAATTCTAATTAATTTTTAATCAAATTGCAGCCATTTAGCTGTTCTCTCAAATTTTAAAATTTCTGAGGGAAAATAGTGAGCTTCGTTTTTGGAGGTATTTTGAAGACACCCAGATAGAATGAGAAACTTTTAATTTTTCTTGCGAAAGTTCTCGTATTTCCTTAAAAGTTTGCCCCGTTTGTTAAGTTTTAGCTGAAATTTTTATTTTTTGTTTTCTTTTTACTCTGTGCTTTGCATTGTTACAGTATAAATCTTTTAGCATATCCAGGACTTTCTTAATAACAAAAGCTAGTCACTTTATTGCTGAGTAGTGTAAACCTTTCAAGCCTTTAGGACATCAAAAGTTATGTCTAAAAGTTTAATTTTGTTTTTTAGGTTATGCGTTATTTATTAGATAGACTAGAGTTAAATAGCCCATGACTAAAATATTGATATTTTACAAACTCGCATAGTTAAAAGGTATATTAATAGAAACAGACACTTTACAATGGGGGTCTAAAAAATGACTTTATACACTTAAACTTTACAATGGGGGTCTAAACAATGACTTTATACACTTAAACTTTACAATGGGGGTCTAAACAATGAATTTATACACTTAAACTTTACAATGGGGGTCTAAACAATGAAAAAAAAAAAAAAAAATTTATTTATTTGTTTTAATAGGAAACTCTTATCAGAAGTATTTTATCAAAGCCGTTCAAGGTCCCCATGAAGAATTATCAAGGTGAGTCTTTTACACCTAAAGCCTTGTTTACTGTTTTATTTTGATGACCCTCTTAACGGACTATTATGTGTAACAAATTTATTTGTATTACTTTTCAGTTCCAAGGTCCTTGGGGTGGGGTGTCAGTTATCAAACTTTTGTAGAAAAACATGTATTTGACTATTTAATTTTTTATTCTAATGAAATTGTATTGGTAAAAATTTATTCCTTCAGTTATTTTGGGAGCAATATTGTGGGGAGATTTCTTAATAAAAATTGTTTTCTTAGGTTCATTACATGGAAGGAGCCTAGGAATGAGGAAGTCTATGAGTAAACTTTGTTTATATGATCCTTTTGAAGAGGGAGCACTTGTTCTTTATCATCCTCCTGATGTATCCGCTCACGATAAACTCAGCTTAAAAAGGTGATTTAAGTCAAGTCACATTAAAACTAGATAAATGAATATATTAATGGACGTTTATTGCCTTGATTTTTGTGTTTTAATCAGCCAATTTTTTTTATATAAAAACTTTTAGACTTTATTTTTCTAAAATCGGAGAGAAAAATAGTTAAATTATAGGGGTTAGATAGCACTTTTAATCACAAATATATATTTGTTTTTCTATTTAGACTAGCATAGAGGATTGATTAAGCCTCAACTCACAAATAAGACTCTTTGAACTTGTACTTACATTAAGCCCCTAATTACCATTCATCAATTATCATTTATAAGAGAATGTAATGAAATGTATTAACGTATTAATGTAAGGTATTCATTATTTTAGTTTTTCTTTTATTAAATCACCCTTCAACCTCATATTGGCAAATGAGAACCCACTCATGATTTATTTATTCATTTATTTTAAATTCATACTTTGCTTAGTTGAATTTTTTTTGATTGATTTTTTTTGAGTTTTTGCCTGGTCATGTAAAATTTCCTCAAAGAAAATTTTCTTTTCCCTTTATGATTTGCGAAAAAAGTTGTAAATGATAGGTATAATGAAAAAAGCTAGAGAGAAAACTGATTTCTATTCTATTCTATTTATGTTCCAAATCATACATTTCTTTTGAAATTTTTATTCATCGTGATTTCTATAATGAATGGTTATGAATAATAGTGTCTTATTTATTTTTCAGTGAAGAGAATCTTGTTCATGGTAGGTTATATTTCTACTTTATTTTTCAAATTTTTTGACTTTAGTCAGAATAAATATTAGTAGCTGTCCTTATTGGTGTATTGCTAAATACTCAATATTTTATAACCAGGCTTTCATGAGGAAATAAACTGTATGAGTAAATCCTCATTTAAATTTATTAAAATCTTTATTTTGGGTGAAATGAACAAAAGGTTTTTCAACAAAGTTAATTTGGGTGATACTTTATTTCTGAAGGAGTTTATTCTGAGAACAGTATGTAAGGCCAACTTGGCATTCCTTTAATTTTAATTCATCTCTTTTATATCGTTACATTTATCAAGGACATATTTTTCATTTATGATAAGCACCCTGCTTACAATTGTTTAGAAAATGTTGCAAGACTTATTTTTAGCTGCACTCACAAGATTCATAGCAAGTATTTTGCACAGTATGTTCCCAATTATAAGTTTATAAATAACTCATTTCTCATTTTATAAGATTTTTTAGATTCCAAGAATATTACACCTGGTTACTGTTGATTGGTTGGTGAATTTATCTAAAAATTAAAAAATCAGATTTTTTAATATGATGATGTTTAAGATTTTTACATGAATTTGCCAGCATTGATCAAACTGTTAGAGAAATTTCATTGTTGAATGAACGATTTGGCGTTTTATTACAGCCTCAGCAAGTCATATGAATCTGCCCAATTATATCTGTAACATTCTTTCTTAGTAGCTATTTACTAGTTTTTCTTATTTTATGCCTGAGCTCAAATCTAGAACAGGTCACATTTTATTTGAAATCAGATGTTTATCTTTATGTCTATAAGTTTGTTTCGACTAAATATTGTATGGCGATAGAAATTATTTTTTCAGATTTTTTTGGTATGTTGGCTGCTTTAAAATATCAAAAAGTAATGACGAAATGATTGAAGCTAACTCAAGTTCAAATATTCCATAAATTTTCAGAAGACCAAATGTAATTGTTGTGAGCTGACTTTATGATATTTAGTGTGGTAGAGATGAATTGTCTGTGAGTTTATGGAAATTTTAAATTTATTATAACGTTATTATATCCTTGTTTATCTTAAATTTCATTTTAGTAGTTGTCGATCCTCAACTCTCAGCTGTGTTACGTCCACATCAAAGGGAGGTTTGTTTCCTTTTTAATCTGTGTATCTCATCTTTTCCTTACTTTTAATAAACATTTAATATATTTAAGTAAAATTATGCTATTAAAGGTGTTCAGCCCACATACACAAATGATAATACTTTGCCGTCCCCCAATATGATCAACATGAAGTTAGCTTGAACAGTTTATAAACATCATGCTGGTCAAACAATTGACGCTAAAAAATACAGTGCCTAATTACTTAATCTTTGCCATACTTTCTGTAATACCTTTGATCTTAAGAATATAGAAAAATCTTTTGGCTGCTATTTTGGTATTTTTAAGTATTCATTTTTAAAATAAGAATGATCTATTCCAGGAAGATTTATTTGTGCAACCTAAAATTTAATGAAATTTTTATTCAATTTTATAGCTCTTTTCACATTAAAATTTGGCTGGATAAATGAGTTTAATGCAATGGATATATTCGAATACAATGAACTTCTGTTGCTTAATTCCTATAATTTAACGTAAATTGATATTTTTAGGGTGTAAAGTTTTTATATGATTGCGTGGTTGGGAATCGAATTGAAAAAAATTATGGTTGTATTATGGCAGATGAAATGGTAAACTTTTTTAGATTCCCAGTTATATGTTAACAATAACTATATAGGTTTACCCTCGTTCATTCGTCCTTGTGTTTGTCTCTTGAATATTAACAGTAAATTTTTCTAAGAATTGTTACAACAATTTTTTGGTTCCCTTAGTTTTCTTAGAAAGCTATTAATTCACTTCCATTCCATGTGTTTGTGTTTTTCAACTCACTGTTTCAGGGTTTTCAAACTATATTTGGTATCAATGTTTCAATCTCAAAAAACAAATTTTTAAAACTCTTAAAGACTTTATGAAAAGATCAGAGTCCATAGAAGACATAATTTTACTCATACGGGGCATGTGCCAAAAATTTTTGGTAATTGAGAAAAATTGAGTCTACAAATTTATAAATTTTTATGTGATAAATCATGTACTCTACGTACATGATTTGATTTATCAGCTGCAGAAATATATATTATGTCATGGAATAAAAATTTTATTTGAGACTTATGTTTTAATTGCTCTCACAAGGTGCTCTTTTTCTTGGTCATTACTTTTTCCATAATTTTTGGATGAACTAAGTTAAAATTATCACAAACATTTACAGTCGAAAAAATTTTTTTGTATACTAGATGACAGTTTTATGCTTAAAAGTTATCTTGTCAAATTTTGAAAATATTGCAATTTTGAATATAAAATATGTTAAATTTCTGTCAAAACGAGTGATTTCATGCACAAATGCAAATACTAAAGCTATTAATAGCTATTAATACTAATTTATTTCATAAGACTTCTACACAAATTTAGTAATGAAGTTCATCGATGTCTTCAGTTTTAAAATTTAGAAACTGATTAAGTGATTTCTTTTGACGACTTACCTGCAGAAATTATTTCAGCATACACAGAATAATGATTTAGACGTCTCATTGTGAAAATGTGTAAATGCATGAAACAGCTCTGATTGTATCTAAACTTTATGAAGTGATTTTGGATTGTTTTATTCTATGATTTTTTGATCCATATATGCTTTTTCAGCCTGCAAACAAATCGTTTTTTCCTTGGTTTTATAGCCTATCTGTTGCTTCTTATAAATTTTCTTTTTTCAACTCACTGCTCAAGAAGGCTGTAGTTATGTGCAATTTATAGATTTTTAGGTCATATTTCAGAGACAAAGCAGTTATCATAAAGAAAAGTTCAAGTCTTGATACTGGACAAAATTTTATTTTTTGAATTGCTGTATGAATACTTTTGATACCAATGTTGCTTTGTACAGACCGATATTTCTATCAGTGTTAAACTTGCATTTAAACATTTTTTTCCTACAGCTTTCATTTCTTTGTGTGGCATAATCGTTTGCTATATATTTTTGGTAAAATTAATGCATGAAATTAACACCGGCAGAAAAGGGCTGCAAATTGCTACAATGATAACTTGTTGTTGTTGTTGGATCATCTATAACATTCATTACATTAACCTTTTCTCCATAATGGTTTGTTGGCTTTCTTCCTTGTGATATTCTTGTCAAGGAGATATTGTATATATCAATGTTACATTATTCTGGTCATTCATTTGCACACTCTGATTAAACAAAATTAAAATTTTCACAGCTTCATCTTTGCCTCCATTGCTTTACTATTTGATTTATCAAATTTATGCCAAGAAAATTTCATTATTTAGTGTTAATTTCCAACAAATTATTCCTTTCATCCTTTGGTGTTTGGGTGTATGCGTCATATCCAACAACTCTGAGGGGATTCACTTTTGGCTTCTGTTGTATGAAAGCTTCACTGTTATATTTAAGTAAATATATCTATACATGTCTTAACTTTTATTTTTTTCTCTGTATATTTCTATGGTATTTACCAAGTAGTTTTTGAATAATCTTCTTCCTATATCTGGAGATCTGTGATGTTTGGGGTCTAGACATGACTAATAGACATATAGTTTGCAAAACCATTCACTAGATTGTTTTTCATTAATATCTCCAAATTATTTGCTTCAAGTTGGACATAATTTTGGTGCTAAATTTTTCTTTTAAGATATTCTATAAGTTTTGTTTGAGTTAGTTTTCACTGCATGGACTGTTTCTTGGTGATTAGCACAATTCAAAATATTAGCAGATTTTTATTAATCGTATAATAGATAATCTCTCCGACTTCTTTAAGGATATTACAATTTGACATGGAGAATTTGAAATCTTTCTCAGTTGTTGTGGCTTTCCAATTACTAAATATATTGTATGATAGAGCAAACAAAACATTTATTTTACAGGATTGAAGAAATGATTCATCTGGTTTTATCATATCCAACATATCTTTAACTTTTTTCAGTCTCTTCCACCGATTTTCTATTTTCAGTCTTTTGTGAATGAACTCTTTCATTTGTCACTCAGCTATTTACAGTTTGTAGTTTGAATTTTTCATTTGATTTTGCTCTTTTGATTATTACTGTTAAAAGTCACCTTGTTTACCAAACTCTCGGAAGTGTTATCGTATTGGTTGAAGTTCGCCACATTTTGGATCGTTGCTTTTAGAGGGATGCTTCAGCATCAATGTCTTTAGCTTACCTCCACTTGTCTCACAAACTTTTAATCTTTTCAGTTTGCTTTCTTTGTGAAATACCTGCCTTCCTTTATTGAGAAAAAATTTCTTATATACTAGCAAAATATTTATAAAAATTAAAATATTAAATTATAACTTTATACCTGCACATTCCAAATATTGCTGTCATATGCCATTATCAGCTTCTATGAATGCATTTTTGATATTCCATTATATTGCATCATCATCACATAGCATGTCAGAGTGTATATTTCCAATTCTTTTCCTTTGTTTTAAGGCATCAAATGCTTTGATTTATTTAATGTTACGTAACTTGAACTCTTTTTACTAAGAGTTTACACAAAATTGTGACCTGTCAGTGTTAGTCATTTATGCTTTGGCAATCTGCCTACACAGACATTATATTATTGGAATTCTGGCCAAAGAAGTCATATGAATTCACCTCGTCTGCTAATTTTCCCGTGGAGCTGCTTATGGCTTTTTTTTTGTTTTTTGAAATTGGGTTCAAAATAAGTTTTTTTATATTTTCTTGAAATCCTTTTAATTTAATTTTTTTTCTTAAAAGATTTTAGGGATGTCGGGCATCGTAAACCAATTTTTGGTGAGGCATGTCAAAATTTTTATATTTTTATCTTTTTCTCTAAAACTTGAGCTTCAATTTTGCTGCAACTTGGCTAATTTTAGGAATTAATTTTTTCTGGAATTTTTAAGGATTTATAGCCATAGATTGTTATTAGTTTTTCTGTTATTTCCAGGAGTCCATTATCCACTTGAGTGTATATGATTACTTACCTTGCAAAAATCTTACTTATGAATTTAGTTATTGCTTTTAAATTAAGTGCACCTGCTTGTGGAATGGGAGAGCAAAAAATTTTCAATGTGATGGTTTGTTAATGCTGAAAAAAATCTTAAACAAAGTATTTAAAGTAAGGCCTTTTTTAAGTTGCTTTAAAATTATTTTCACATTAAGGAATTAAAATTATGTTAGATAAAATAGAAATTATTGCCTAAACACTACACTGCATATATTTATATATGCTATGTAGTGTTACATATTTCATAATACGTATTGCAATACATATTAAAATACAAATTTGAATGGTTTAATAATAGTGCCTGTCACAAACTGGATTAAAAATAAGTTTCTCTCATTTTGATTTTGAAAAAGACTGTCTGATATATTATTATTTTTAGGGTTTAGGAAAGACATTACAATGTATTACATTGTTATGGACCCTGTTGGTAGGTTGTTTTCTTTCATTTTATCTATTTATTTTCCTTTGATTTTGGTCAAATCTGGTGTAAGATGCGTGCATCTTGTGTTATTTAGTGGTTTGCAAATTCTACTAAGGAATGTTTGTAATAAGTGGATCAAATTAGTAACCTATATTATGCTGATTTCTATGTTTCTTAGTCAATATAATATGAAAATAATATGCTTAATTTATATGCAAATAATATTTCAAATCAATAATTTGGGCAATAAATTGCAAAATCAAACTGTAAAACCATAATTATAAAGTATTGCATATCATGTAATTTTTAGGTAATTTTTTTTTCTGATATTGCAATTGTTTATTTACTTGCTTATCTAAAAAGCTTTGTTTTCATGTACTTAAAAGTTCATCTAAACAAAAACAAAATTGTAAAGCAGCTTTTCACAGGAAAAAAACAAAATGACGTGAAAGTGATTACAAATATTTATGCAGGTTAAACTCCTTAGGGAGTTTAACTTGTATGAATGTGAATACTATTTGCAGTTGTGGCTCTACACTGTATCTATTAATTGGTGCAGAAATTTGCTTCTTTATTACTCTGAATGTCGTTTGATTACACAGTTTTGAGAAGGGGTATTGTGGCTTGATATCTTTTGGACAATTTCATGATTTCTGCCTTTTTTTAAGCTTTATTATTGTTCAGAAAATAGGTTTTGGGAGTTGGCGAAGCTCAACTTTATTTATCGATTTAAATTTTTTTTTTTTTTGACAAATACTATTTTCTTTTAGCGGCAAAGTCCTTCAGGTGAGGTCAGTTTTTTTACATTTGTTATGTATATGTATGAAGTTTAGGGGTAAGTTTTCTCTAAGAAAATTATTCAAATTATTTCTAAAAATATTTCAAGTCCATGGATAACTATAGGCATAATTGAATCACCAAAAAAGAGCAAAATCTTCACAAAGAATTTCTAAAAAGAACTAAAAACCTTAATGAAACTGTTCATAAAAAATACAAAAACGGCTTGTAGCCATTAGAAAAAAATCAAAAAAAAAAAAAAGGCATATAAAATTATACGTAGCTTGATATAATATAAGAAGTAACAGGAATCACAAAATGAACCAAGGCTTCTCTTCCCAAAAGGATAGAAACTAAAATATTCAACAAAACACGAATTGCATAAAACTTTAATAAATGTTTTGCTAATATTGGCTCAACTCTTTCAAATAATATACTTAATGCAAACTATGCTGTTGAAAAATTTTGTCTATGAGAATCATCCAAGTTTAAATGATTACTTTTGATGACAAACTTAAGAGTGTTTTTTCAAAACTTAAAACAAAAACAAGTCCAGGGTATGATTAAATTAACCCAGACGTTGTTAACTTTGTTTCCGTTCCTAGCTTTACACCTAATAAATCAATATTTAGCTCTTCATTAAACACTGGAAGTTTTTATGAAAAACTAGAAATAGCTCAAATTTCTCCAAAACTTAAAAATGGTAGAATGAGTTGATAACTGTTTACCTTGCTTCCCAAAACTTTGGAAAAAATCATGTTCAATCGATTTTTTTCATTCTTATTTAGACAATAACATCTAATATGAAAAACAATTTGGGTTCCAAAAATATTCTAAAATGCTTTTAAAGCTACCTATTCAACAGAAAAAAATATATCTCATCAGTTCAATTAAGCACGGGCATGAAAGATATAACATGTGGGATTTCACAAAGAGCCATATTATATCCTTTACTACTTATCATATTTGTAAATTACTTCAAGAAATCCACTAGTCATGATCCAATTATGTTTGCTGATGACACTAATTTGTTTTTTTTCTCATAAAAATATTTTTGCTTTATTTGAAACTTTAAAAAAGAACTGATAAACATAGCCTTATGGCTCAAAGCCAATAAGCTATCCTTAAATGCAAAGAAAAAAAATTTGTTTTGTTCCACAAACCTCAGTCAAAATCAAATCTGCTTTTAAATTTGCAAATTTTAAGAATTTAAAATGTGAAAATAAAAAAAAGAAAACTAGAGTTTCTAGGTGCTATGGTATACAAAGTAATTGAAAAGAAACTACTTAAAAATAAGGAATTCTACTCATAGCTAGTGAATTCCTTAATTCTAGGTGTCTTATAAACATTTGTTTCTCACTTATACTCTTACATAATCTATGAAAACTTTGTTTGGGCAGTTTAAATTGATCTGGTTTGAAAAAAGTTCTTGAACAAAAATGAGCCATTCATATTCATATTTCACAAGCATTTCGCAAAACCGATTATGTGAAAAATAAAATCTTTAAACAATTATGAAATTTTATTTATGTAAAAAGTAAAAAAGAAAAATGTATCAAACCTGAAATATTTAACATCAATTTTACACCTGTCAAATGCTCTTAAAATACTTGCTTTACTTTAAACAGCTTTCAACTTTTTAGATCATCAAAGTCATCAAATTTTAATTAAAAAAAAAATTTCTTATTGATAATGAGAAAAAATTATCTCTCCCTTCTTTTAAACCTTCTTTTAAAAAAAAGATTCTTAACTTTGATAATGAATTAACCTTTTTTTGATGAGAAAACTTCTAATAAAAAAGAAAATTCGTTTTGAGAGATTTTTTGTATTAATTGATGGTTTAACCACGTGAATTCATATTCTCGTATACGATGTCAGCATATCTCGTATATCAGCTAAATAAAGAGCTGAAGACTATAACAAAACAAAAACATTGCAAAAAGTGATGAAAAACACGGCAAAGTCCAAAAACCAACACATATTCTTACAGAGATGTATCAAACATAAATTGCTCTCTTAATTCACTAAGAATCAAAAAAATTGTGCACAAATTGAAGGAACAAAAATTATTAAATCTGATATAACACAAAGTTACACAATGAAAATAAAAATTAAATTAATAAGGTTAAACGAAAATGGACTTTTTACAAAACAAGAGTATGAAAATATAATATTTATCCAAGTGATCCTATCCTACCCCGTATGTATGGCGTAAATCAAAGTTCATAAACCAGGGAATTAGTGCACAATGAGAATAGTTTTATACACTATTAGTACACCAAACTATGGAATTTTTGCATATAGTAAACTCATAAAACCCGTTTGAAATGAAAATCCAACACTAAGAAATTTTACAAAATTTGTAAGAAAAGCACTATCTTGGCATGTTTCTGAGGAAGAAGTTCAGATATCTTTTAGATGTTGTTACTCTATACCCCTCTATCGCTTTCCTAGAAGCAAACAATATTCTTCTAGGTCTTCTTAACAATTACAGCAATTTCAAAATCCAAACTAATTTAAGTATAAAGGAAATCAGGATTGTTGAATTATGTTTATATCTGTGCTACTTTTTATGGAATATTGAAACTAAATTGACCTAAATGATTTTGGGTTATAATAAAACTTTCATTTATGGTAGTTTTAGCTCAGTGTTTTCTTTAATTTCACAAAAATAAAACAATAAACACAGCATTAAGCAACAATCCAATGGTTGATTCAAAGTCATTCTATAGGTATTTTAGCAATAGTCAAGATTTTCTAATATTTACCATACCAAATACTTTCTGAACATGTTAAACAAATCACTCTGTCATACAATACACTGTAGAAGTGGAAAATATGAAAAACTCATTAAACTTTTTAGATGTCACTGTTTTTTGATGATAAAAGTGGCTATCAGTTTAAAGTACATAGAAAAGAAGCCATACTAACATTTAAATTAAAATTAACCATTTGAACCACGATCCAAAAATACTCAGGATTGGGCTGGCAATGGTTAACATTGAAAAATAAGAAGAAATGTCAAAGTAACAGCTACCACAGTATATACTTAATCAATGTCAATGTTAAAAAATTTATGTTGGCGAGACAGAAATTCAAATCAACACTTGCATGTAACAACATATGACATGCACATCCGAAAAGAAATCAAATCAATCTGCAACATATACACATACAAAACACTGCCAGCAATAAAAAATTTGAGCAAAAAAAAAAATATGTTGGGGTACCCTATATCATACATTTAAGTATGTTTTTGAGGTTTTGTATGTAAGGCTGTATCCCTTGAATTGCATTGAGCAATAATTTTTTAAATAAGTAATTGCATTGTTATTAAAAGTTGATAGATATGTTGATGATTTAATACAAGATTATTACAGATTTTTTTTATATTTATGTTTAGATTGGCCTTATTGGATCTTTATAAAAGATGCTATGAAAAGATTATGTGGTGTAATTCAACCTTCTATTTTTTATATTATGAAGAAATGTGCTAAAATCAGAGTAATTAAAGTAAATTTATGATTTTTTTTATAGGAAAGCCCGAAATTAGTAAAGCTGTGATAGTTACACCTGCTAGTCTAGTGAAAGTAATAGTTTTTATTAATTTTGTTGTTTTGCTAATTATTAATGAGCTGGTAACTGATTTCTTAAAGTTTATTCAAGATATAAAAATTTGAAATTTTCAGATCGATATTCTAATGGTAAAATTTAACCTGATAACTTTCCTATTAACCAATAGAGTCCACTGAGTCCAACCATATTTGCGTATTTGTCTGTTTGTTCGTAACACTTTGTCATTGACATTATTTTTTTCTAAAATTTTAAAAGTCTTCAATACAGCAATCAGTAAATACCAAATTCAAGGTTTGTCTTTAGTTCAAAATTGTTCTAAATTAAACAAGGTTGAATTAAAGACAGAGCTTTGGACTATTCTATGGTATCCTTAGATCGTTACCAGATTTAATTAAATATGATAAAACGAGATTAAAAACGAATGTGATAAGTATATCCGTAAAAATAAAAAAATAAAAATACAAAGTGATAAAAAAAAATGATTAATGCTCGATCAAAATACCGGAAAATTCCCATAATGAAACAAGGCAAAGGAAGATGCAGTCATCATGGAAAGAAATAAATAACATAACAGATGTGTAGATTTTTAAAATTCAACACATTTCACAAAGCTACAATGTGATCCAACTTAAGCAAAGTACAACACGCGATAAGAAAATTAAAATCTTCCTTAACACAATATGAATATAAACGTCTTTACCTCGTTGGCTTGAATCTAGGACAATTTTTCCCATAAGTACAAATAATTTAGATTTCATTACCCGTTTCATTGTCGTTCCAACCAATAGTAAGTTTGTATCATTTGATATTAAAGTACTATTTACTAACGTACCTTTTGATGTAACAATCAAGATAGCATTATGCAAGATCTATGATCACAATATACCAAGATTAGATATGAAAAAATTACTAAATATGTGCACCCAAAGAAGTACACTTGATTAATAACAATGAAGTTTACATTAAAAATGATGGTGTCACAATGGGATCATCTGTAGGACCTTTTTAGCTGGTATATTTATGGTACAACTGCAAAACTGTTTAGATACAGAGTTGTTGATGACACCATTTCTCATGTAAAAAGTAATATTATCGATATAATTGTCTCAAACTTCATCAGTTACCACCCTAATATTTAATTTATATATGAAGAAGAAACTAACAACTCTTTGCCATTTCTCAATGTTCTTCTTACGCACCAGAAACAACTGTTTAAACAACTGTACAGAAAAGAGTCAAATACAGATCTTTATTTAAATTGGAATGCGTTTTCCTCAATGAGTTGGATAAAAGGAACTCTAAATGTTATGGTTTCAATATGCTTTTAACCTGTGTTCAAATGATGATCTTTTGAATACTGAACTTGCATTTTTAATCAATAATTTTGCACAATAGTTAACTATCCAAATTGGTTAATAGAAAAAACTATAAAATCAGTGAAGGATGAACAAATATTGTGAAACATTATTAATAATGACCTGATAAAAGATATTTTATGCTGGACATAAAAGTTGTCAAATTTTCAGACAAATGTCATCCGAAGAACATACCAGCAGGTGCAATAATGAAATTGTGTTTTAATGCTACATTCCAGAGTTCACATTTTTTCTCTATATTATATGCAAAGATAGATTTCAATGAGACCATCAACACAATATTATATATAAAGCTAAGTGAACATTAATGCTATTTATATTAGCTGCCAAGCAGACCAAAGGTTGAATGAATGAAACAGCACAATAAAACATTGTATTGAATCTAATCACCCAGCCTATGGTATAGAAATCTTCAAATTTCTAAAGGGAGTTTTCAGAGATAATACTTTTAAAATAAAAAATAAAACGAGCTATTTATATCTATCATACAAAAAATCATGTTTAAATATATGAAGTAAGTCTCAATTTATTTATGTAAGTTTAGCGTTATAATTTATTTGTTATAATTTTAGATTGTATATTTCCTTTTACAGCTTTTTAAACAAATTTTACAGTTTACGTTTTATATTTTGAAAATGGCTCTTAGATAAGAACGGAAATATCAATCAATAATCTTATAAATAGAGCTGCTATTATTCATTACAAAATTTTATGTCCGAATAAATATTTTCAATAAAAAATAAATGTTCCAGATTTTTGTGAAAATCATTAAGATCTGGGTAAACTCATAATTTTCATGTATATTTTCGAGATGTTGTGACAGTACTGGATTTATGAAAATTTTTTTGCTGGCCTGATTTCATGGCAAACAAAGCAAAAAATTTATAGTACATATCTTTTTGTTTTTGTTTTTAAATTATGCGGATGCAAACTCGCACTGCTTGTTTAGGTTATATTCTCAGTTATGGTTCTTAAAAAGCACAATTACAAAAAAAAAACTTTTTTTTGTTTTTTTATGAGAGTTTAACATTGAGTAATATTATTCAAAAGTAACTTTAGAGTTACAAATCAATCATCACATTCTCATGTGTGAATATTGAGTTTTTGATAGATTTTTAAGTTGTTGTTAAGAAAGGGTTTTCTGTAAAAATATATTTCCACACTCAAAAATAAAGTTTAATTGCTTTAAATTATCATCCAGTGGTAGGAGGGATCTAGCAAATAATATTGCTTATTTTCTTTTTAAGCTGATAATAAACTAAGTATTATGTTCTTAGTTTGAAGTAAGGGTTTGTTATCTTGTCTTTCATTTAGAATTGGGATAAAGAAATAGCAAAGTGGTTGAAGGGACGTGTACACACACTAGCCATTGATTCAGGGTCCAAGGATCAAATTGATAAAAATCTAAGTATTTATGAATATGTCTTTTCACTGACTTTTTTCTAGACTTGTTTTTTATTTTTTTCAGAATTTTTATTTGGATTATTTGACAAAATTTCCTGAAGCATGCACCTTGAAAAAATTCATTCTACTTTTAATTTATTTTATTACGCATATTTTGGCCATAGAAGAAAACAAGTAAAAGTTAAGACTGAGAATTGCAGCATTTGAATTTCAGCTCAGTACTGGTGTTTGGGGTACCCCATTTGAAGGGGTCCCCAGCTTTTTCTGCTCAGGAATAATTAGTTAAAATAATTAGTTAAAATCTTAATATATACAATAAACTATACAATACCTTTGTGAAAAAACAACAACATGAAAATAGGCACTTTTAAAAATCATCCACTTTAATTAAGAATTTTACGAGTGATCTTCAGGATGGTGTACAACCTATATCCAGCAGAAAGAGCTTTATGAAGAAGTCTTTCAGTGATATGCTTAATGAGTTGAAGTTTCCAAGAGGCACTCATAAGGATTACAGATTTTGGTGGAAATGCTTTTATTACTAAGTACGAATTGAAAAAAACTTCCATCTGTCTGTTCATGTTGATGACTTGACACTGAAATCTTGCTAACTGTACAATTATGACTTGTTGAATATGAAGGCGTTGGAAAATGAAATCGCACAAGTTGCCATCATAATCTGATACTAGCCAATTTGTAGGCGAGTTGACAACCCACAAAATAGTGCAGCCATCAATTACAATCAATAACGGCTTCGTGATTGAATGTGATGACACTTTTGTTGCAAGTTGAAATTTGACTCTGATTTTGCTTGTCTTATTTCAACAGTATCATCGAACGTAGATGTAGGACTTGGTGAAAGCTCGTAGTGAAGGATATTTTTGAAGATCATTAATTTTTCAAGCAAGTTATTTATCCAGTTTTTTGGTAAACATGTTTTTGTTGTTATATGGAAAATATATGGAATTATTCGAATAAGTTTTCACTTATATTATGAGCAAAGAATAAAATGTCTATGTCATGATCTATTTAAATACACAAAAATTTGCAAACATCCTTTTAAATAGATCTAACGAAGTAAAAGAACATGAAAGCACTAAATGTAAAGTTAAAAGTCATCTGGTACCAGGTTTAAGCACACGCATTCTGGTACCAGGTTTAAGCACACTCATTCTGGTACCAGGTTTAAGCACACGCATTCTGGTACCAGGTTTAAGCACACGCATTCTGGTACCAGGTTTAAGCA
>JAUZNK010059390.1:0-11713 GCA_035046665.1 Euphysa ruthae
TATATATACCTGCAGTGTAAGGTGATCTTTTCTATGTATGACGTCAATCTTTTGTGTCCCATAAGTTAAGTTTATATATATTTGGGTGTCTGCATTTTGTGAAAATTTTGTTACGTTTTAGATGAGGAAAAAACTAAAAGCTTTTCATCAAGCTTCCTTTACCACCTAAGAAACAACAACATTGCAGCAGAAACAATAACATGTGAAGCTAGTTCACTTAAATCCACATTGGAGTGCCCACCAATATTTGATGAACTAAAAAACCAATCACCAAAAAACTTACAACTGTTTCTAACAATTTTACTCGAGGTGAAAGAAGATATTGAGATCAATTCGAAAGTTTCTGACAACAAAACATGCTCTTCTGCCATTTGCAGTAAAGTCATTGACCAATGAAGTTGAGTTTATCAAAATTTTAAATCGATTTGGTCATGGAACATCATACAGCTAAGTTGCCGAAATTGAAGTAGCTTTGACGACTCGAAAGTTACCAGAATCTCAAATAGTGATACCTTCATCCACCAAAAGATGCATTCCAAAAACACTGGCCTTTGAAAATATTAATAGAATTGAAGAGACTCTTAGTGGAAGCGGGACATCCTATCGTGTTAATTATATTGTATTTCAGCAACCTTTTATTAGTCTGCAAATTTTAAAGCAGAAATTTCAAGTAACATAAAAGAAGAAAAGAAGTATAGATCTACCACATAAAAAAGTCAGATGCTCCTATAAATCACATTTGTCATGACGGGAAACCAATCAACAACAGTCATCTCAAAAATAATTTCGTTTGGGATTTAGCCGTTTACTTAAACGGCAATAATCAACATGTTAGCAGTTGGACCGGCCAGAAAAATTCAAGATATTTCAAAAGATATGGTTAATTATTTGTTTACAATCAATTCACCGGCAACACTGACGAATACTGCTTATGAGATTTTATGTACAGTTATTCTCAGATAAAGTTGATGTTAGCTCAATTGTTGTTGTTTTAGACCAAGCCATATATTCTAAAGCAATCGAAATATCTTGGAAACATCAAAACATTTTTAATAACGTCATTTTGAGGATGGGAACATTTCATAAAATTGGAGTTTTCTCGACATCATTGGTCTCCGCTTTGGCGATGGAGATTCAAGAGGTGTGAAATGTAGTTGTAGAAAGATTAGTGAAAATAGTTCTGAATAGAAAAAATTCAAACGTGATATGAGGTTTCACAAATTAATGTACAAGGCATCTTTTCGACTTTTTTGGGAAGGATTTTTCCATTCAATTGAAGATTCAACATTTATACATTTCATAAATTTACCTAGGGTACCATGTTAGAGTACATGAAATGTACATTTACCTAGATTTACCATAATAAGTCACAAATCCTCCTGTATCATTTCCATCACACTACAAAGTGATTTTAAGCTATTTCTCAAATATCTAACAAAACATTTGACGTAAAACATGACCAGATCTCCGAAAAAGGCTTGAATTTGGAACATTTTGGTATAACATTACCTATAATACTAATTCATGGTATAAACATTTTACCTTTATAAGTTGAATATAACGAAACAATGTATAAAAGCAAATGCTTGATTTACTATTAATTGCAATTAGTTTTTACGAATTTCTCATACCGTCAATGATAGTAACTGAACCTCTTTTCATGTTTTCAACATGAGTCGCGAGCTTCTCAAGTAATTGTGATTGTATGCTCGTTTTCCTCATAAACCCGTTGCTTGTGGCTAGTGCCAGAGGAACAGCTCCTAAAGGATGACTTAAAACTATTTTTAATATCAAGGTCTGTGCAATAATAGTCACCATCGAGAAAAAATTTTTGTCCGATTTCAACTGCTTTTTTTCAGTTGATTTCCTTGTCTTCTATGGAGTTCTCAAGCTTACTCTCAGTAATTCCAATAATTGATGGTTTTGAAATAATTGAAATCCTTTTTAAATATTCAATTTTTGATAATTTTGATAGTATGCTGTTTATATTAAAATAAATGTTACCCTTTTTGCCTAAAAGGGAGTCACAATTGCTGATTTTCTTGAATAAGGTTTTCTATATCACATTGTACAGGTCCAGGATTAGACTCAATGTCACCAGATAATGTCAACATGAGAAGTTTAAGAAAAATTTAAAAATGCAATTTAATGTACCAATTGTTTTGAAGGATGTTTTTACAGAAATTTTTATAAATTGTGTTAGTGAGAGAAGTTGCAGAGGCATTATTTTGATTACTTAACAGACCATATTGACTTTTTACCAGACCTAAATTGAAAATGAAATGTCCTGTGTTAAAAAATATAAATACTAAGGTAATAAAATAAAAAATATCTAAAAATATAAATTTAAAAACAATAATATATTTTAAAGTAAAGTTCTATAAATGCAAGGAAAAAACATTGAGAATAAAAACAGGAATGCCCAAAACACAAAAAACAAAGTCAAAAATAGTGAAATGTCGATGAATTGATTTTTTAGATTTAAATTTTTTTTCGTAAATAAATGTATTTAGATGCGTTTGTAGCAGACACATCTGCTCAGCGCACTTCAAAAAAGTCAGATAGTAAACAGATCTAGTATCAATGTCCGAAAACACAATAAAAATGAGATAGTAAAATCAGCTGTTTACAATAATAAACTAAGGATAGCACTATCAAGAAAGTTTAAACAACCATTTCAAAGAAATAATCAAGATTGGAATTATTAAAACAAGGTTCTGTGTTTCCAAATGGTGTTTTTCTTCAGTAGTTAAATTTTAATAAAGGTGACTTGGTTTATGTCTTGGTGAGTTTATTAAAGTGGCATTATTTTGATTGAAGTACGTAGACTTTTTGTATTTCTCATTGACAAAGTTAACACATTCTTGCTGATTAGATTGAGAAAAATTTATCATTGCAGTTAAGTATATAAGTGCAAACAGAAATAAATTTCTGAGGGGAAAATACTTCAGATTAGTTATAAATAAAAAAATGACCTAAATAGTATGAAAATAAATTTCAATGAATAATCTAGTAAAAATAAAGATATATAAATAAAAAGTTTAAAAAAATTGAAAATAAAATTAATATAAAAATTTTAGTTCAGTAAAGTATATAAAAATTTAAATAATGGTATAAAATAATTTGCTGAAAAAAATCTCAAAAGGATCTCAGCCAGCAACACTTGTAAAAGTCCTGCCAATGTAAAAAACATGCATCCGATTGGCTCAATTCCACCTCCCACCCATGCAAAAATGCCCATTATCACCCAAAAAATATTCACCAAATGTTTATGGAAAAAATTAGGAATGACAATGGCCAAACCCACAGTGGAGGAAACTGACAAAGAACCAATTGTAGCTAAAGGGATAGGCAACCACATGGCATTGCTCACATCCTCCTCACAGCCACCTACAGGTACAAGCAAATCGCCCCGATCACGAAAAGTGATTGTTTTCCGCTTGGGATAGCTCACAACATTACGTACCTGGCTAAACTTCTTCTCACGAGAATGACTTGACTTGGGAAAAGTGGGCTTCGCCATGTGAGAAACATCACTGTCATCAACAGGTATGGAGGAGTATCCAGGAGGACGTTCAAAACCACAAAAGGATGTTGTGTTTTTGACAACAGTCGGTTTTCTCCTCTCCAACACACCAAGATGGTTGGCATGACTTAAAAAAGAATTCCTACCTAAAACATTTTTGAGATAAAACGCAAGTTTAAATTCCATTGCCAATTTAAGACTACCCTGTTCATTAAGATGTAGGCCATTGATCCAAAACAATTCTTCCTGAATGTTGCCGGCCTTATCAAGCCAATTCGAGTGATGTGATAACAAAGGTTATGATTATTTTAGAACACATATCACGGATATGTACATTCGTCTGAGCCACTCGACCAGTGAAAAAAACGACCAACACGAAGAAGAATAGCAGAAACAATTAAATTAATGGAAGTGTAGTTTCTGCGAACATACATACAAATCTCCAACAAATCATTATCGATTTTCCGAGGTAAATGATCGCTAAAATTTATTGTGCCACAGTGAATAACAATCAATCGAATTTTGTTGAATCGGGGTGTTCTTTACGCGCCAAAAAACATTTTCCACTTTGCCTCCTCAAACACCAGCGTTTAGAAAATCTCCAATGGCATTACGAACTTTGTGATAACCACTCACACCTTTAGCAATTGAGTCGCCCAAGATAATAAGCTCGCTTTCACTCTTCCGTATCATTTACCAACTCCTCGTGCTCTTTTAACCAGTCAACTTTATTTCGTTGACTAGGAGTTGTGGCAACCGACAACATGCGAAACAAGTGCAGCACCAAACCAAGAAAATTTGATTGATATTTGAAACACCAAATATGTAAACTAAACACCATGGAAATTTAGCCTCTATTTTCAAGTGTAAAACCACCGTAAACGCCGGTTAGTCGCTCTTCCAAGAAAGTAGGAATGAATAAAACTAATATAAAAAAAAATTTTATATTTTTTTCCACATGTCAGGAAAACGTTCATAGTTCCAATAAGGAATTGTGGCAAACGACAACATGCGAAACAAGTGCAATAGCAAGCCAAAAAAAAAAAAAAAAAAAAAAAAAAAAGATCACTGATTGATAAGATAATTCATTTCCACCGAAAAATCCAAGACGCGATTGTACTACTCCATCTTGCTTCGTTGCCGGCAAGCGAAAAAAAATGTGTTATTTGCTGTTATTTTCCATCTTAAATCCTCAATGGTCATGCAACCTTTACAAATGCATTTCTTATTTATATTTGTATACTACAACCTAGGATAAACATGTGGTGGTTTAGAGCAATGGTATAAATCATTTATTCATCACGTGTTCAGTGATAATATCGACGAGATTTATACTCAAATACAGAATAATGATTAAAGGAGATCACGGTGACACCATGAAGAAAATTATTTCAGCTAAATTTCCTGTGAGACTTGTATACCGTATTTAATGGAATGATATGCATCCGATTGTCCTTCGTGTTTACATGAATGTTAAAAGAAACTTTAGTATTGAAGGTTTTGCTTTTATTCGTTATGTTCAGAACAAATTGGGCAAAAGTTATTTTATGTGATTTTTTCCAACCTATATTGCTGTTCCCTTTTTGCAAGTTTCAATAAGATTTTTTGCAAAAAGTGATCAACTAAAAACTTGTATAAGAGAAATAGCAGCCACTTTGCTTTATTTCCAATAACTCAGTAAAAAGCCTTTGTCAAATCAAGGAAAAAGTTTTGATTGAGAAAACATCTTTTAAAATATTTATATTTAAATATAAACGATTTGGAAGGCGTGTATAGGTTGCAATAGAAAAAGTTTAAAAAATCTATTAAGTATCGGCCGCATCAGTAATGATAAATGTATTCCAAGACAGTTGCAGCAGTAAAGTTAAAAATGCCAAACCATGGTCTAAGGAGGTCTAAGGAGCTGGTGACGCGATTAGACACATAAAGACAGTACAACAAAAATACAGTAAAAATTTCATTAACTTAAGCTATGTACATTATATGCAGGTTTAAGAAATATATTACACAAGTTTATTTGCTTTCATGACCTCATGTAAGATCTCCAATCCATTTAGCGTTCGAAGTTGCTCCTTATATCTAAATAAGAATAATGCCACAATTGTAATCACGGCTGGAAAATAAACAAAAAAACTCTTAATCATTACCCTCGAGTATGTAGCCACTTGATGAAGATCTTATTTATATGTTTTAAGAAAAGAAAATCTTATTTGCGGCTCCTCAGATATAATATAATACTCAAAATAAATGAATAATATTTTTCTTCAATTCTTTAAAAAAACATTTACCAAAAACATTTTCTGAAATATAATTATAACAGTAAATCACAAATCACAAAATTTTAGAAATGTGAAATTTGGTAGAGATTCAACCAAGGATCCATCATTGTACTGCTGATTGGAACAAGTCTACAAACGAAACGAAAATGACATAATATACTTGAACTTTATGTGTGACTGCTTTTTCAACTAATTTTTGTCTGATTCAATGACTTTTGAGTTTGCTACAGTTTATAGAAAATATACGTATCTACCTATTTATTTATCTATTTGTCTATCTATCTTTCTATAAATAGAGCAAAAATATTGAAAAAGTCTATTTTACAATATTACCTAACAACATGATCATAACCATCAAATGCAATGTTTAAAATTATCTAAAAATTATCCTATTTTTCATTGAAATTCTTTGTATATTGAAACAAACAACAGGCCTAAAAATATCAAGCATTTACCACGGGAACTTTCTAATAAAACAGTTAAGGTAGCATTTCTGATACATTGCTGAAATCTGCCATTTATAATCAGCCAGGTTATCTTTCCAAATCACATTGTTGCTAGATCCTTAATTCCCTGTTGAACAAAAAATCGAAAACATTTATTTTTGATCCAGATGAAGCTTGTTTTCTATGCTTTACTTATATTCTAAGATTTTGATACACAGAGCAAGCATAAAATTGAAGTGCTGAAATGTTGAATTGGAACTTTACATAAAAGCTTTCAGAAACCGAAACTAAAGAGACAGTTCTGCTTATTTGAAAACTCAATATAACAAATGTCACTCACAAACGTAAATTAATAAGTATAAACTCCACTGTCCTGTCCCAAACCCTGACCTCGGCGACGAATAACAAAGAGCATCCACTGCGCCAGATGATTAATAAAACAATCCCTCGTGAAATCAGGGTTAGAGACCCCAATAGGGAGATAATTGAGTTTATATTCATTTATTAATCTACTTTAGTGAGTGATATCATTCAACATAAAGATACAAATTGTCAAAATTTCATAAAATCTTTAACTTGGGAATTTAATTTGCTAATTAAGTAAATTCACTGCATACTTTTTCAACGAGAATACAACATTAATATTCAAACTTAGAATGGAATTACTTTATTTATATCAACAAAGCATGGCTCTTAAATTTACAAAATGCTTACTAACAGGTATGATTCTCATTGGCTAAAATTAAAATACTTCATGCGTTGGATAATGTGTTCTGTATTTTTACTTTTATTTTTGAATATCGGTTCTAGAAAAAATTCTTCCTGAATAGAATATTTTCCCTAAACTTAATATCTCTAAGAAAAGCCTCAAGGAAATAAGTTTCCCACCCAAAACAAAGTTATAAATAAAACGTATGTGTAAGTTACCGTTGTGAAATTTTGTTAGGAAAAACGAATTTAAACAGGTTTTATGCATGATGCAAATTTTAATAATCAAATCTACTTTGTATACAATACTACTACGGAGTAAAATATCAATACAGCAACAAATACAAAATAATGTCTGGATCCACATACAATGACAAACAAATAAATAAAAATTTAGAAATGATAAAAATGTTATATCACTTGTCATTGTTTCTAAAATGCTGAACAGCAAAACTTATCCATGGGTTTTCAGCAAACAATAGCAGAGTTTGAGTTTATATCGACAAAAAAAAAAAAAGAAAAAGTATCAGATCATTTCAATGTTAACCACAGCGGCAAGGACACTACCATGATCATTAATTGTTTGAAAACTATATGATGGAAAACAATTAGAGGAGAGCAACAAAATTTTTGCGCAAAAGAAGGTGTAGAAATTTTGCCATTCTCTGGTTTAGAAACGGGACTTTTAAACTATGCCCAGAAATTTTTTTTTCATTTATACTCTTAATGCAAAGATCATGTAGATTTCGGTTTGCAAGAACAGTGCAATAACGAATAAAATTTTTAGCTTCAGTACAAGCGTATTAAGTAACACGTTTTTTTGTTTGTGATTTATAAAACTTTTTTTCAAAAACACGTTTGGTGAAATTGCGAATGAAGTAACTCAATAATTCAAAGACACATACATTTACTAGTTGGCTTTTTCTCCGATGCAATGTTTTCTAGGGCATTTTTTTCCTAACAGCCTTACCTAATATGATGAATATTCATTACCTTGTATCAGCCAGTGCAAACTTTCCAATCGCTAATGAGAAATTGTGCCGAACATGCCTATCCAGCGAATCATTTGTTGCTAGCTTAAGCATGTCTTGTATAAGGTTTGTATCGACATAATAACTTGATAAATCTTCTAAAAATACAATTACCCGATTTCAGGAAGATTTCTGTGTGATCTCGTTAACTAAATAACTAAAAACAAAATCTTTATATTCGCAAGCAACAACGCTTTGCTTGTGGACACCATTGTTTAACACATTGTTTTCTTTATGCCAAAATTTATTTCTCTTTTCAAAAAAAATTATTTGGAAAATTTGTGACAAGGTTTTGTTGTAGCGAGAGAATGATTTAGATAAAATTTTGAATTCGGGTGACACTCTATAAAACAATTTAAATCCAATTTAAATTCATTCAAAGAGTTCTCGAAAATACAAAACTGATACTTGCAGATACCATTTTGGACGCTCCTTCATTAAACAAACCATTATTGTTGTTCCATTACCTAGCGATATGTCTGATATTGTAGAGGAAATCTTAAAATCTTGTAAAGACTTATCAAAGCCAATTTCTGACTATATCAATTTAGAATAAAATCTCAGTGTGTCTAATATTTGGACAGATCACGTGAGGACTTTAGGGAAACTTTAACAATAGATGAAGTATTTGCACACTTAAACATCTCATCTAATGAATATTATAAGGCGTTGGAAATATCGATAGAAAATGATTTTCAGATCCACTTAAAAAGATCACCAAAATCATGTTTTGTAAATAATAATTTTAGTGATGGATTGTTGACTTGGGAAGCATAAAGCCGACACGTTTTAAATTGTTTCAAACTATGGCAAACGTAAAGTAAAAGGTTACTTACTATTTCTGGCGCAATATGACAAACATAATGCAGCGTTTCCAAGTATTGTAACATCGTTATCTTTCAAACAGCAAAGAAAATAGGACTGCACTGAAATAACATTTAATAACGGATATGATTCATTAATTTTAAAACCAGCCCTAAAAAATACCTTGAAAAATAAGGAAGCAGAAGATGAATGAAGATTTTCTTTTTTTTTATATCGCTTAAAAGAAGGCTAAAGGAGTTATTTGACTAAAAGCAGGAGAAATGACGACAAAACACATATCTCAAGGTTACAAAAGAAGCTCAAAACATTTTTATTGGATAAAAATTCCATGAAAAAAAAAAAATTGCGCAAAATGTAAAAGATGTATTTTCATTTACTGATTAAATTCCAATAACCAAAGTTAAGGTTAGAAAAAAAGCCAAAAAATCCAATTTCAAAATGGTTTAAACAACACAAAAGTTGATATGGTTCAAAAAATATTATAACATATTTACTGAAAGTGAACTGGGAGTGCAGCATAATTTCGAAAAACTCATGCATTTCTCTCATAAAATTTGCAAATATTAAGAAAATGCCATGAAAAAATTCACAAAAAATTTCACATTGGTTTTCTCAGAATCTTTGAAAAGTTTGAACGAAATTGATGTATTTTATAGAAAATAAATTTTAACAAAGTAATTTTGGAATAGCCTGCTAAGCAAGATTTTATACTAAAGAGCATTATAGAAAAAAATGTTAGTATATGTGTTACAACAATACAACAAAATCTGTTGTGATGTCATTGAGAGCTTGAAACAAAATTTTAACAAATATTATACTTTTGATACATCAACGAAATAATTTAGGTCAAAAAAATTTTACGTATATTTTTGAATCGATACCATATGTATTACGAGCCTTATGAAAATTTTGCACAAAATGCATGGCGTGTTTTTTTGTGCATAATTTTAATATTTTACAGAAAATATTATCCATTGCCCAGTGGTCGAAGATTTGACTTTCAGATAAAAGGAACGGTTTGCGAATTTCTGTGAGAAGTCATATCTTTATGTAATACTTTAAGGTCAGAAACTTTCGCGGATCAGCCCAACTGCATTATATTTGCATTTCGTAGTAACAAACTTTGGCGGATGCCCAATTTCGAGATTTTTTACAGGAATAAATTTTCACGGATTTTCAAATATTTCGCGTGAAGAGAAAAAATAACATCTTTTTATTCTGATATGTATTCAATCAATTTCTATAATAGATAGTTGATTTGATTGACAACTTCTTGGTGCAACACTTGTTGTTGGGAAAATCGGCGAACGACTTTAGATTTTATTTCCTTTTTTAATACTTTCCTATATTACCCTATTCTTTCAGCGCATCTATCAGGATTTTCAACAACTTTTTCTGCTTCTTGCATGTTCAGGTAGGACCCTAACATTTCTTCGTTTTGAGGCTCTGTATAAGTATCCTCTACAAGTATTTTATATCTTTCAATTAGGAGCAAATGGATACCATGGATAGATTCACTAATCTTTACAAGAAATCTCCATGTCGACTTGAACCAACAGTGATCTCCTATAACGGTCATCTTGTCAGGGCTATTTTGACAATTCCTACTCTATCAATAAAAAACTTTGAATGGGAAATTTCTTTACTTGAACAACTGGATCTAAATGATCAACTGGATCTAAATGACCAACTGGATCTGATTTCCCTTCCTCACAGACTTTGATCAAGAAAGCGTCCAAAGGGTTATTAGGTTCATAAAAAAAACATAACTTAACGGATGGTATTGGTACCCAGAATCTTCTATAATAATGATAGCCATGTACCACAGCACTATAATCAAAAACCTTCTTGCAAGACATAGAAAATTTGCCTGCTGACCTTTACCGTCAAATCTCCTCAATACATAAAAACATCGGGATGTTTTAAAAGAAGTAAATAAATCAAAACTTTCGATTCGAATTATCCTCTCACATTCGAATTTCTATTTATTTTTCGAAGTACCATTTTTATATAGTGTTGCAAAAGTGTTGTTTTTACCTTAATTTATTCTCAAAACAACACAATAACAGGGTAAATCTCAAGAATGTTGTTTTTAAGAGCAGTCATGGAAAAGAATACTAAAAAGCATGAAAACAGTCAGATAAATAAGAAACCTAATCAAGAACCGAAAGAGATTCAAAATCCAGGTAAAAAATCCATAAATTTAAATAAAGCTTTTCCACTATCTTATTATGAGAAACTCGCCACACTTTGAACTGGTTGAAACATTGTAGGAACTACAATCAAATTGTTTTATTGAATTTTATAAATAGCTGAATCGCCGATTGTTCGTCAAAATGATACTGGACTTGGAGTTGTTGATGCTGGCATTAAATAAGGGTCGTCAGCATCTGAAAGATCAAAATACATAAAATGAGGTGAAGAAGACCATTATAAAATTGGGAGATACGCTTCTTTAATGGTGCAGCTGCTACAGCAAGGAAATTCAACTGTTTTCCTACCCTTAATGAAAGCACTACACTGACATTTCGAAGCGAAGTTGAGGCTGACCTAAAAGCAGTAAAAGCTAAAGGCATAACACTCAAAAAGGCTATTCCAAAGTTTGATGTCAAAACATACTGGATCTTCTTTGTAATAACAGAATCTTACTCACTGATGCTCCACCAAATATGACAAAATATTATCAACCGTTAGACTTGACAATCAGCCATTAGACTTGACAATCAGCCATTAGACTTGACAATCAACCATTAGACTTGACAATCAACCATTAGACTTGACAATCAACCATTAGACTTGACAATCAACCATTAGACTTGAGAATCAGCCATTAGACTTGACAATCAACCATTAGACTTGACAATCAACCATTAGACTTGACAATCAACCATTAGACTT
>JAUZNK010059401.1:0-15059 GCA_035046665.1 Euphysa ruthae
TATGTATGTATGTATGTATGTATGTATGTATGTATGTATGTATGTATGTATGTAGGTATGTCTGTATGTATGTATATATGTACATATGTATATATGTATATATGTATGTATGTATGTATGTATATGTGTGTGTGCGCGTGTGTGTGAGCGTGTGTCATTGCATATTGAAATGTTATATTTTTTTGGAAAAGGCTTCACTCTACTTTCATACATAACCGTATATTATTTGTATCAATTAACGATTTTAAGTCTTCACTTAACTGTACTGAAGTTGGGGTTCACCAAGGCTCAGTCATATGTCCTCTTAAACCTGTCTGTTAAAAATTCTACTGTGCTACACATTGCTGGTGACAAAAACCACTTATACATTAATAAATCGATTTAGTTTCCAGATCTTTGAAGGTTAAGTTAAATGGAATAAAATTGTATCTTCCAACTGGTATAAAACATCTCGGAGTTTTGATTGACGAGCACATACGAATGAACTTATTTAAAAACTAAACAGATCAAACAATATGATTTCTAAAATACGTCATTATGCTAATAGAAATAATATTCGTTTACTTTGTTTTGCTTTATTCTCACTTGATATGAGTTACTGTTGTCAGATTTGGGATCAAATCTGTAGTCGATATTTAAATATTCTGCATTAAGAATCACTAACAACTTCATGCCGTTCTTCTGACGTTTCTTTGAGTTTTCATAGTTCAAAAATTCCTATATTCACGGATCTTTTTGCGCGTTTCAAATATATTGTGCGTTTTTGATTTTTTTGTCGTTTAGTCTACAAAATTCAAAGAAAGACTTCTTTTGTAGCAAAAATACCCACACCTACAATACTCGTAGTAGTAAAGCCAATAAACCAGTCCTGCCAAAATTTAAAAGTATAAAATATAGAAAAAATGCAAAAAATATCAGTGAGTCACTGATTGGAATAAACCTATCACTAAAATAAATGATATTTTTAAGTTCAAGTGTACAAACTCTCTCAATTAAAAAAATATTTTCGATTTAAATAGAAATCAATTTAAAAGAATTTTTCATAACCACATATGATTCACATAATAAATTTGCTACATACAACCAAAGTTTTTTTTTTTTGTTTTTTTTTTTTTTTTGTTATTGTTAGGTTTTTTTGTCCTTCTAATGGCTTGTTTTTATTTAACTAAGTATTTGCTAATAAAATATGGATTCACGCCTTTTTGGTCAGCTATTGCGATATGAGTGACTCCGTTCGAGTTAACCTAGTGTTAAGTTTTAAAAAACTTTCCTAATTTTTTATAGTTTATTCTAAACTATTATGAAAAGCTATATTGTATTTTTTATTTGGTTAATTTTGGAAAATATACTTATCTTAATTGGTATCTAAAATCTGGTTTTTATATATGTAAGGCTTAATTAAATTTTTACTGCAAACATTTCTAATGTGCAAATTCTTTATTTAAGTTTATAGGTGAAAGTTCCACCAAATATTTTAATAAAAATTCTTTGGTTGGAAACTACCAGTGTCGAGAATTTAACTTATTCCTAACTTTTAATTGAATTCATTTAGATACACGCCAGAATCACCACTAGGGTTTTAAAAGCCCCATGAACTTTGGGTGGAAAACATGCTCTAGCATATTTAAATTATATTATATTTTATGTAAAAAAAAAATGTTTCTGCGTTTAATTTTCATGTCTAGCAAATTGCAAAATATTTTTTTAAAGCTTTGCTGGAAATAGACCCTTAAATTTACCCAAAAATTCTGTAAAATGAAACTCTCCGCTCACATGGCACGCAGTATTAATTAAAAACAAGCTTTGGACAAAAACAATTTTCTATTGAAGAAATTAAATATCACAACATTTGTCACATTTACATTTTCTATTTATTTCTATTACAAATTCAATCATATTATAGGATATATAATCATATTACTATAAGTTTTCGTTTTTCTAACATGGCGCTACGTCGAAACATTATCTCGCTTATAGTCTGGATTTCTGTCATCATTATCTTGGGTACTCATCTAATCCTCAATAGAAAAGACGATTCAAAATTAGTAAGTCAACGTAGTATTACTCAAATTAAAACAACCATTCTTAAAAGAACTGAATCTGAGAAAATAAACTACAACCATGGTGGTGAAAAAATGGACGAGGAAAATTCATCAGAAGGTGAGTATAATCATGACCAACAAAACCATAAGAGTAGTTCAATATTGCTTGCCAATTCTACAATAATAGAAAACAATCGTTTAAAGGTGGAAAATGCCGAAAATATAAAATTAATACAACGTCTAAGTGAAAAAAATTATAAACTTTTAGAAAAAGAGAAACAATTCAAAAATCTAGCTAGAAGATTAGCCGCAAAATTGAAAGGAAAAGAAGGTGGAACTTTGCCAAAACTTGATTCATCAATTCCATGGGTATTTGCTATAACGCCAACTTTTGCTCGATTTACACAAAAAGCAGATCTTATTCGTTTATCTCAAACATTACAGCATGTAACGAATTTTCATTGGATACTTGTTGAAGATTCGAATTACAGATCAGACCTAGTCAGTAGATTTTTGCAAGAATCTGGGCTAAGTTTTGCTCATTTGAATATTAGAACCTCAAAAAAGTTACTGAAGAAAAAAGGCGAAAAATATAACAAACACCATCGGGGGGTTGAACAGCGTAATCTTGCTTTGAAATGGCTGCGTAGCAATGTTGATCCAAAAAAAACCCCAGGGGTTGTGTATTTTATGGACGACGATAACACATATCATAAAAAGATATTTGACCAGGTAAGTGAATATCTGGACATGATCATATCCACCTAAAAAAATTTTGTGAATGGATAAAGGCGACTCTGTTTATTATAGGAAGAAATTTCCTCAGTTTTGTGATTTTTTTCATTTTCAATCACACTTTTTTTGTTTTTTGGTCTAAATATGGTGGTCATGTAGACAAAAAATATCAAAAGTATTTATTAATAATCTTTATGAACTAATTTCTTTGATTTTTTTTCTACGGTAAAAAGAAAATATGTATTGCTAACTCAATCATATTTTCATTTTTTTTATAATTGCAATAAAAAAGTTTACGAAAAACTCCGACTATAAGACTGTAAGCCTCGCCCCGCCTTGTTTGTTCGTTATTGAATATTGTACTATATCTCAGTCTGTCACAAGTGTAATAGCTTTCGACTAAATTAGATTCACATGGTTGTTGCATGAAATCCTGCATACATAATTTGATGTCAATCGAATGTAAAAAAAACTGTTGATAATAACATTAAATTGCAAGAGAAGTTTATTTTTTGATAACCCTCGATCCGGATCGTTGAGCCAAAATTTTAACCAAAGGCTATATGTCAATTGTAATTCCATGTGAATCACTCACTACCTGGGAATTTGAATATACTGGTGCCTGTGTCCTAACAGCTGGGAGAGGCAGGTAAATAAATGATCTAAGTGAAATTGTTTTTCGTTTCAAAAAACAATATTTAATAAAAATGTTTTGATGATAATTCTGTTTTTATTATTAATTGCAAAACATATGAAATACTATTTTTAGTATCTGGCACAGACAGTTCACTCAGTTAGGGTTGATCACTAATCCCGGGTGGCAAGTCTCCTAATGTGTGACCCCACAATAAAAAAATTCGATTCCTTTATGCTTTTAAATATGTTAAGTTAAGATTTTTTTTGCACGATTTTGATACTTTAACAAGATATGCGTAGATTTTATCTATAATGCACAATGACGCAATTTTAAAAAAAAGTTTAAGAAACCATTCTTTTTGAAAAAATTGATACCTAATGTCAAAGAATAATTGCATAAGTCCGATTGTCATGAAATCACACTTGCAGTTACCAAAATTAGATATAAAGATATTTACGTAAGGTTATTGAGTTTCAACTTATATAAATAGTAAGAATCTTAAATTAAGCTCTCTGCTCTTACTTTCAGATGTTCTTTAGCTTTAACGAGTACTTATTGGTTACCTTGGTTACCTTTAGTACTTCATTTTTACTTTTGTTTTAATTAGGTTAAGTAATTTAGCGATGTTTTGAATTTTACAAAAATTAAACTCTACATGGTCAAAGTTTCTTTGTCCGTGTAAAACAAAAATTCATCAATAATATGTTTAGATGCGCTGGACCAAGCATGTATCAGTGTGGCCTGTAGGAATATCCGGAGGTGCCCGGTTTGCTGGACCTATTGTTGAAAATGGGAAAGTAGTTGGTTTCCACACTAACTGGGCAAAAAATCGTTCATTTCCTATAGATATGGCTGGGTTTTCTGCAAATTTAAAGTTACTTATTATAGATAAATCTAATGTAATTTTCGATAAATCTGCAAAGCGAGGCTGGTTAGAACCAACGTTTCTGAGTGCAATAACTACGAAAGATCAATTAGAACCGTTAGCTAACAACTGCACAGAGGTAAGAAATGCTACATAAAGATACAAATATTATCATCATCACCAACATCATCGTTATCATCAGCAGCAGCAGCAGCAACACCACCACTACCACTACCACTACCACCACTACTACCACCACCACCACCACTACTACCATCATAGTTATCCTCATCATTACTACCAGTATTATCGTTATTATTTTTTTTCAACTTTGATTAAGGTTTGAAAGATTTTCCAGGGTACTGCAGGAGTGATCGTGTCTAGTTTTTTACTGTGCCAATCAGTCACCATTAAATCGTTAATGACAAACTAAATTTTTAACGAACTAGTTGTAAAACTACCTAAATCTGTCAATCAATCAATCAACCAACCATTTTTCATTTTAATAAATTTTTTTTGAAAAAACGTTAAAATAAAGTGGGGACCACTAACAGCAAAAAACATGTGGCCACATGTAATAGTATAATAGTAATAATAATAACAAATGAAAAAAAAGGTAATAATAACAATAATAATTGCACCGAAGTATAAATAAGATAGTTAATTAAAAATATTGCTTTATTTCTATTTATTCAGAATGAAGTTTTATACAAAGCGTTTTAGTTTATTTCTTTTCATTTTTTCAGAAATTATTTTTGTAGAGTTAAAGTCATTCCATGTTTTTATTGCATTCTAAAGTTAGCGAGTTGAGGCCATAATGAGAAGTATTAACTCTCGGTAGTTTTGATTGTTTCATATCTCTTAATCTAATAAATTAAAGATGATCTGCATAAGCAAATATATCATTAAAAGCTTTCGCTTGGTTGATTTTAAGATGATCATGCACAAGAAGGCAATCCAGTAATATTACGTAGTCTTAATGTCTAAGAATTTTTCAGTTTAGAAAAAGTTTATCGGTGCTAGTTGTTGGAGGCTTAATTCAAATGGCGCGAATCGCTGTATATTGTGTTGTAGTCAAACTCTGCTTAGGTATTTGCTCCCAGGTTTGACGTGCATAGATAAGATGTGAGCGAAATATTGAATAGAATATGTTTCTTAAAGAATCTAGAAATAGATAGTGACATATTTTAGATTACATTCTTATGGCTCTATTCAATTTAGATTTGAGAATATTCACATGGGTATTTTAATGTTCATAAAAGATAACTCCTAGATATTTTACCTCCTTCTTGGGTTTTATTTGTTGTCCACTAATCCGAAAATTAAGATGTTTTTTAATTACTTTATACTTTGGTCTAAATAAAATAATTTCTGTTTTACTTGCATTAAGAGCAACATTGTTTGATTTAAGCCAGTAATTTATTAGTTTTAAATCATGATTTATATGTTTATTTTTTTTAGGAGAATTTTTAACATATAAGAAGTTAATGTCGTCAGCAAATTGATAGGCTGTAGCATGAGCAAGGGCTAGTTTAAATCATTGATAAAAATTAAGAACAGAAGAGGACCCAGCAAAGATCCTTGAGTGAGGGAAACCCCGTGCAATAAAACGTTTGTTAAATAAATTTCCGTTGATTGATAAATAATGTTGTCTATTCTAAAATAACTTTGAAAGACTTTTTTGGCCATACCTCTTACTCCATAATGTCATAGCTTTTTTAATAAGATTTTACAGTATCAAAAGCCTTTTGCAGGTCAATGAATACACGGCATGCTATATCTTAATTATATATCTATTTAAGCAAATTTGGTCGACAATTATGGAATTTGAAAATTTAATCTTATCTTAATCTTATCTTTTAAACTTTAAAATTTAGCAAATCTCATCCGCTAACCTTCTCGGGTTAATCATTATTTTGAACAAGTGATTTTCGAAAACAGATTTTGATGAGTCAGCTGGTTTCTCATTTACCTATTCTTTTTTAAATTTACAAAGCTCCTTCATTAGCAGGGAATTTTTATTACAAAGAGCTGTGAAAAAAAATTTATTCTCTGAAAATCACAAAGCAAATACATTTATTGATTATTTTAAATTTTCATATTGATTTATTGGTATAGCTTATTAATTCGTCTATTTTGAAAATATGATATAAATAAAAAATAATACGATGAAATAATTTTTATGCAAGAAATATCTGTTCTAATTTGTAGTTTATTGTTGGGATATTAATTTTTGATTATTAGGACTGATATAAACTTTCAGAAAACAAGTATTTGAAAAATTATCCTTAAACTTTGAAATATTTTGCCTCGCCAAAATATTTGGCTCGAGAATTATTTGCCCCGGAATAATCTCCTCTAACAAAAATTGCTCTTCTGGAGACGTGTGCGCATGTTGCCATTGAAATAGTCGTTTTCATGGTCACACACACGCGTCTTAATATCGTATTCATGGTCACACACAAGCGTCTTAATGTCGAGCAAGGCATATAAGATTTTAATCTTGGATAACAGATACAACAAAATAAATTTTACATAATATTAGTAAATATAAATCCAAAAAAATATAATTACAATTATCAAAAATATAGTTATAATTGTTAAATTTCAAAATTTGTCCAAGTTCTGCAAATTCTGTTTAGTGATTTTACTAAAATTTCTAACAGAAAGTGGTAGATCGCCTCCTAGTGAATGCAAAACGGAAAATTATTTGATCGATTGACTCTTCTCTTTTTTAAAATGAGTAGAAATCGGTTAAACGTAGTATGATACATTTACTTGAAAAACTCTATGCCATGCCATTCTTAAAACATTGGTGTTATTACCAGAAAGTTTTGTCATTGTTCTGTAGAACAATTTTAATTGAGATTTGAGGTCTATGTACAGCAAGTTTGTTATTATGCGTATTATCTTATTTAAATATCAAAAATAAAGTTTTCAGAGAATGAATTTTTATGTTGGTATCTTTTAGTAAGTCTTCTTCCTTTTGAAATCATTTTATAGTGATTTATCTACTATAAAATGTACGTGTTCAGTAGCTGCTTCACAATTAACAACAGCACTAAAACCTGTTGTGCATTTTCTCTCTATGTGTTTTCTGTTTTATTTTTTCTTGCAGGTTTTAGTTTGGCATACAAGAACCGAAGTTCCTACTAAGGAAATTAAAGGAGAACAAGAACTCATCAAACTTGGAAGACCTTCTAATCCAAACATAGAGGTTTAAAATTGAAGCAAAATGGGAGAAACTTGTATATCTTTGAAACATAACCTTCATGATGTTATTTCCATTGCAAAACTGTTAGAGAAATTTTATTGGAAATATTTTAAAATGTAAATTTAACCTTGTTTATAGATAGATTACCTCGAATGGTAAACTCACACCGTAAGGTGATAAACAATGGTAACAAGTCAATTTACCAGCAAGGGAATTTCAATATTACTCGACCTTAACACGACAAAATTCGAACGATGGAAAGATTTTACATTCAGTATACAATCAAAATAAAAAGCAACGAGCATAAACCTTCCGTTTAGTAGTTGACTCTTTAAAGAAGATTTAATTTTTTAAGCTAGAACTTTTTTTGTAAGCTTTATTAGTGCGTTTTTTGGAACTGCCATAAGGACAAAGCTTCTGCAAGTATATTTTCTTCACTTTGAGTTTAATAATATCTGACTTTAAACAGAGATATTTATTTTTTAAATCTGTCACTTTCTGCAAGCCTAAAAGCCACTACCAGAAATAAAAACTAAAACTAGGTAAAAGATAAAACAGGTTACGCAAACTAAGAAGATATATATTTTTTTTTAATAAATTTGGTTATTTCTAATTTATGGCGCTGCAATGTTTGCTGTTGCAGGAGGCTGATTAAAACCGGTTCTCTCTTCCAAAAGGCAGAGACTACTGATGGTGATTCGCACTATTTAAAATAAACAACGGTTTACTTCTCCTTTTTTTCATTTTTAAGTGTTACTTTAATGGTCCCTTTGTAATAAGATTTATTTGAAAAATACTGTTCACATCAAACGCATGTTTCTAAAAAGTAAGAATGAAAGAAAAAATTATTTTGTTATTGCTTACTATAAAACATCTTATTTCTTACACTGTTTTTTTAACATAAATGACCCCCTAAAATTCAGAAAAATATTTTTTGTTTCTGCAAGCAGTAGTAGATTGAGTTTGTTTAAATGGCTATTTAGCCCGTGAGATATATTTTTACGTAAATTTTTTCAAAACATGAGAAAAAAAAAATAACTATGGGTCAGTAAATTGTTCAGAATTGCTGGTTTAGAATTAATATCAGAGCATTTTTAGACCAATTAGGTAAATTAGGTGATGAAAAATTCTTCGTTTGTCAAACATGGGGTTTTATATGATTCTGAGGTAGCAAGTTATTTTTTAACTTTTGCTCAATGAGGATATTCTAAATTTTTGGAAAAAGCTGTTAATATTGCGCCAGGCTTCTGTTATTGTTCGGGCTAGAAATCTCAAAAAAATCAAAAATGGTTTTCAAGAAATACGGTTTTTGTTTTATATAATTTCATAATATGCAATAAAAAATCTAAAAAAAGATAATTACAAAGTCTCTAATTATCAAAATTAATTGATATTCGAACTCTATGACGTTAAAAGATCGTTTTTTTTTCTTTGGTCTCTTCTCATGTTGTTACCCCCTGTATAAAAAACAAAATAAAACGCTAACTAATGTAAACAGACTCGTAACAGGAAGGTTAATAATATACTGCATAACTTAAATTATGTTAGGCGTATTAGACAATTATGCTGTGTATATTATGTTAAATGCTAATCTCATCCATTATGAATGAAGACTAAAATCTAAGATATCTCAAAACTATTTTTTTTACATTCTATGTTATGTTATGTTATTTATATGTTACAAAATTTTCTATTTAATAAAATTTAAATATCTCAATTTTAAAAATGAATAATAAAAAAATGAGACAACGTTTGGTAAAGGGACGCATTGTAGTGATGTAGCTGAAAAAATGAATCTGAGGGGACTTATTTCATCAAATAGCAAAATTAACAATTGTCATTTTTTTTTCCCTTTTAGCACTTTTGGAAAAGTTTATCAGCGTTCAATATTTAATAAAAGTTTATTAAATTGGCCTTGAACACTAGCCTTAATACCTAAAATTATCAAAATTCAAAACAACGTAGTTGTAGTAAAAAACAAACAAAAACTATGGCAAATGCGACAAAAGCAAATTCTCGATACTTATTTCAGGTGTTATTATAGATAGCAATCAATTTTTAAACAATTTTTATTATTTAGCTTCTATGCTAATGTGGAATCTGAACAGATAATACTATCTAAAAACCCGGCAATTTAAATGTAGTTTTTGACTGTAAACTAGAAGCAGAGGGCGGGAAACCAACTTTTAGAGCACATTCACGTTCTAAAATCATAGAGCTTATTGAAATTTTTAAGTTATCTGAAATTTTTGGAATAAGATATCGTGACACTTCTTTTGTTACGTTCAGACAGAATATGTTGTGTGGGTTCGTTGAGAGACGATTGAATTATATTTTTGTGCGAAATAACTTAGAAAGTAATATAAGAGATGTTTCTGTTTTACCTACATTTTTCACTCCCCTTTATTAATCTCAATAACAAAGGTAGAACCTTTGGTTCGTGGAGGAGGTTTCTGAAAAATTGATTCTTCTTAAATAGCTAACGAAAATTGTATAAAGGAATTGAATGGTAATTTCATCAATTTCAAAAATACATCAGTTTCGTACAATTTCGTGCAATAACTCTCAGTTAGTATGGGAATAATTATAATATGAGATTGGGAAGATTTCTATTGCATTTTCAAAAAAGTTAGGAAAAGTAAATTCATAACGCTGGAGCAGTATTGGAAATGAAAAGTGGTGTACTATGTCAATCAAAGAAACTATATCTTTATTTTTTTTTATCTAATGAGAGAATGAGAAGAAACGCAAGATGGTTTTGCAAAAGGTTTAATTATTCGTAGCAAATGTGATAAATATGAACACGGTGAATAATCTACCAATTTTTTTTTATAATTTTGTAAAAAAAAAGAGATGATCAGAAACATATAAGCAGGCTAGTGGATAATACAAATGAGGAAACAAAAGAAAAAAACTCAACTGTTAATGAAAAGAAATTTTTTTTTAAACCGTCTAAATCTTCCAACTCTATCACTTTTAGACGAAGAACACTGCGAATGAATTTAATGTAAACGAAAAAGATATTCTTAAGGCTTTGAAAGGAATGCAGGAAAATGAGTCACCAGTAAATGATGCACTTACCAAAGAGTTCTATCCTTGTTTTTGGGAGGAAATAAGGAATTTTTATTACCATCCTTAGAAGCATCATTCAAAAGAGGTGAATTAAGTACTTCACAACGACAAGCAATTATTAAATTTATTGAAAAAAAACGTAAAGATAAACGGTTAATTGAAAATCGGAGATGTAACTCGTTATTAAACACAGATAGAAAACTAATTCCCAAGTCTATTTCTTCAAAAATAAAAAAGGTTTTACCAAAAATTGTTTCCCATAAACAAACTGCGTATGTAAAAGATGGCTTTATTGGCGAGGGAAGTAGGCTCATATCTGATGTTTTGAAATTTTAATGAAAATATAATATTCCTGGCTTTTTAACTGCTGTAGACATTGAAAAAGCATTTGATTCAATGGATCACACGTGGATTAAGATTTTGCTTCATAAGCAAGAATCTTTGTTATAAACGGTGGGACAACGACAAATTAATTTAAACTAAAAAGAGGAGCGCGTCAAGGTGATCCTCTCTCTTTTATTTTATGTTTAGAAAATAATTTTTTTTTTCTTTTATAACGTATTGTAGTAACATTAAAGGTCTAAATATTATTAACGAAAACTTTCTATGCTCAGCATACGCTGCTAATGATATAATAATTCATTCTCAGTTAAAAATCTATTTTTTGCATTATCCGGTTACTTTAAATTCTTAGCTCTAAAAGTAATTATTTTGGATTTCAAAGGTGGAGTCACCAATAATTCATTCACATCATCACGTTTAATTCAGTTGCTGTTTTTCGAAATCTATTCCCCATATTTTTTTATGCACCTCCAATCTTTTGCATGATCAAAATTTTTCATCTTTTCCGTTGAGTTCCCGGAGCAAAAATCATGTTTTTTTATAATTTTCATCAATGCTGCTCTTTGTTGAAATTAAGATTTCTTTAAAACTGATATAAAATTGTCAAATGAGCTCAAAACTTTGGCTGGAAATAATTTACACATCTATATCGAAATTATTATCAAGATAACTTCCGCTTTTATTAGTATTCCGCTTCATTGCTTGTCAAATTAAGTTTTCATAATTTAACAAAGAAAAAACCCATTCATTTGGGCCAACTTTTACATCTAGACGACATGAGTGTAACTCTGGCTGTTTCCAACTGTAAACTTCGTTGAATTTTAAGACGATATTTGGATAAAACTGCGTAATGCGGAAAGAAATTAAATTTTATTATGTATACTACCACCTGCAATTTTAATCCTTTAAATGATATTTTATTACTATCTTTGCAATAATTTTTCAATACGAGGATCAAACGGCTAATACACCTTCGTTTCTTTTTGAGGCATCTGTCGCTTGTACGAAAGTAACTTGCGCTATTTAATTAACGTTTCCCGAATAAAAGTATTCTACACAGTAGTCCAGCCATTTACCAGGCTCAGCAAAAATAGCAGTTACAACGCCATTGAGGGAAGAGTACCCTCTCCTTTACCAGGTTCAATTACAAGACACTCTCATATCGCCAATTTCATTTTCATCGATAGAAAAAGCTTCAGCTGTACATAGTTCTTCTGTAGCATTGCACCTTGTTCCCTCTCCAACTGTGGTATATCCAGAGTAAACTATGTTCTGGTTATCATTGAATGCGTTCTTTCTCAACGGCGGCATGTTCATCAGCCCACAAAGATTTGCCAATTTCCCTCAAAGCAATGAAAACCCTGGTATTTACTTCATATTTCTTTCCACCACGTAAAACATGACCATTTGTATTATCTACATACGTATGGCGCTTCCAATCACAGTTTTTACCACACATTTCTATGGGAAGGCTCAGTCCTTCGTTTTGGCCCAAAAGAAACATCCATTAAAATGTCACGATTTTGACAATTTGGGCAGTAGGCTCTTACAGACAGTAAGAAATTTCAAAGGGAAGTGCCCTTGAACAAAAAACAGGCTGAAAAACTATTTACGCAATTCGCATCGTCACTATTTAATGGTGAAGCGGTCTGCATGCTGGCGGTGGTTTGGTCTGCATGCTGGCGGTGGTTTGGGTTCAATATCTTAAAATGAGGAAAATTAAAATACAAATATAATATATAAACTTACATCTATATAACTTCTTTTTTTTTTTTTATATTATTCTGAATAGCCTTCATGACATAGGCAACAAACAGGTAGTAATGTAAATACTATAAATTTTTTCGCAAACATCAAAAAAGCAAAAATAAATAAAAATATAAAAAGATAAACATAAACACTAATTGTCTATTTATGTATGAAGGGAAGTATGAAATACACAGACTAACGTTACGTAAAACATGTCAGTCTCATATGTCACACCTTCATTCTGCTTTGCATTATTTGCGCAACTTGTTTGGCGTTCGCGGAGATACTTGCGTTTCCATTGTCCGACCTCAATTGCTTTTACCAACGTAAAAATCCTTTGGACATTTTAACCATAACATTAAATTTAAGGAGTCTTTGTTGTTTTGCCATGAAAGAATTGTTTTATTAAATCGTCATTACCCAGATCTAAAAAATTAGCATAATTGCATTATTAATTAAAAGTGGTATTCTACGTTTGCTTGTAGGTTCTTGTACCATCAACTCGTTGTTTCACGAGAACACGTTTGGTGCCTCCTTATTTCAGGGTTTGGAGCTTCAGAGCACTGATACAATCCAGCACCGTTATTTTTTTTTCACCAGATACAATGTAGTTTATGTTGATTGTCGTACAGCTATTCAGGAATTATTTTGTAAAGTATTGATAGTTCTATCAGTAAGACTCACCAATAAGACGCCCCAAACAACCCAACGGTTTTCAATCAGAAAGTAGTAATTTATTATTTCATCTTAGTCTTCGTGAGTGAGAACCAAACTGTTTTTAGATATGATTGACAAATTCAAGTTTTTTACTACCACACTATTGCATGAACCATGGGCTGCAATATTACTGTTGGATTTTGTTTCTCCATCACCTATGTATTGTGTATACCTTATGGAGATTCTCTGATTCCTGAAAACACTTCTAATTTTTGAAGCCTAAGATTTTTATTTCTTTTACTAAAAATGTACTTATAAAATCTATTTCCAAGATTATGAACTTTTTTGATATAAAAAAGTCCTAAAAGTCACTTTTGAGGCCTAAAAGTTAGATAAGCGTAAGTGAAAAACTATTGAAAAATAGTCTATTTACACTTTTTATATATGAAGTACTTTTTTCATAGCAAAAGAGATATGGTTATGTCTTTATTCCATAGTGTAGACGAACTATTAGTACGGTGAATACAACTTTTTAGTCTATAATAGACCTTTGTTTACATGCTTGTTTGTTGTGGTGATAAGTATAAAAGCCTAGGACTGAAGAAAAAAAAAAGGCTTCAATTGCAATAAAAGTTCCTGTTCTGTCAATTCAGAAAAAGGTTGACAAGCAAGCTCCAAAAGCATGAAAAACAGTTAACGATGAGAATTCTAACGTTGCTGATGGACTGGCTGCAAACACTGAAAAAGTTTCTCTAATGGAGGTAAAACAAAAGCGTAGCCAACTTTTTGACATGTCAGCATGTCAAGTGTGTAAATTTAACCAAAATAACGCTACAGAATACAAAATAGCTTTAATATATTTTATAGCAAAAAGCTATCATACGCTAGCAGCTACTTTTGTTATTGCATACATTATTTTGTTATTACATACATTATATTGTTATTGCATACATTATATTGTTTTTAAAATGGTTTCATTTGATTTTACATGTAGAGACGTTTAAATTTTATAATAGAAAACTTGCAGTATATATTAAAATGTTTAATATTTAAAAACACTAATTTTAAAGTTTAAAGTAAATTTTTTCAAAATTTGAATTTTATTCGTTGCCAGATTTATTGTCAAGAGCAACTTATCCGTTGGAATTTAGCATGGTTTGTAAGCTTACTAAAATTAACAAGGGATATCTTATCCGTAATAACGGTTGTCATAGCAACTCAAAAAAGAAAACTTTTCTGGATTACTATAGTAACCATTACTAAAGGTAAAAAATTTATAGAATTTAGTGAGCTTATCAAAACTTAACCTAAACAGATAATTGGTTCTTGTGAAAAAATGCTGCAAAGGTCACTATTATTCTGTGTTGCCAGGGGCGTGACGCATAGCAATACTGACTAAAATTTTTAAAAGTTATTTTGATCATTAATTTTTGTTAAGTCATTTTCATTTTTTTAAATTAAAAAGTACATGTATTGCGTTTAATTATTATGAACGATACAAAACTCAACTAAAGCAACAGTTTACATCGAGCCAGATGAAGTCGTATTACTGATACTAATTCATGAGTTAAGATATATTAATTATATACTTACTTACTTACTTACTTACTTACTTACTTACTTGCTTGCTTGCTTGCTTGCTTGCTTGCGTGCGTGCTTGCTTGCTTGTTTGCTTGCTTGCTTGCTTGCTTGCTTGCTTGCTTGCTTGCTTGCTTGCTCGCTCGCTCGCTCGCTCGCTCGCTCGCT
>JAUZNK010059412.1:0-15059 GCA_035046665.1 Euphysa ruthae
AATCTTTCTTTCTTTTCTTTCTCTTTCTTTTTGTCAATCTAAAATCAGAAATATCTGTCACCACCAGTGAGACCATCGATTGGACACTGAGAACAGAATATATTGAAGAGAGTGGAACACTCTATGGTACCCGTACTCAAAAATAAAAAATATTTAGCGAAAACAACCATAAAAAAAAATGCTTCTTTCCTGTTAAAAGTATTTAAACAAGTATAAGTGAGTAAAAAAGAAGACCAATAGATTTGATTTGATTAACACAAGTAATTTTATATCATCCATTCTTGTTCCTATATTATATAAATACTTTTTAAAACCAATATTTTATATGTTCTTGATTATAAAATAACATATTTTTCAAAGGTTGTATCAAAATCTACATTTACTTTATGATGTTAAAAATTTTTCTTTTTTTTTTTTTTTCTTTTTTTTTTTATCTTACAAATCTGCTTCCAACAAGATTTTGCTATATCTTTTTGATCAACCTTCACCCCTTAAAGATTTATTTAAAATATAAAATATTTGCTTCCAAATGCTTTTAGTGTGAGTGAAAACATGAGAACTTAATGTTATTATTCACCAATGACCTAATCTATCAAAGATGTATACTATCAGTTATTAGGAGACTCCCCTAAAATGACTAAACAAACCCATTTCATAACAATCTAATCTCTACCTTCGAAATAATCCATAACTATGCGTAATCTCAATTCTCTCAGAATCAGCATACCATCTATGAATGACAGGCCATAACTTGTCTTTGGAATTAGAATCAAGTTCTGTAAAAGGTACCTGCAATTATAAATAAATTACTTATTGTAAAAACTTAAAATCATAAAGCGGTTATAGTACTCATAGAAGATCCATTCAATCAAAAAACAGCCGACTTCTCTTAGAAAGGTGTTAGCTTTAAATAATGTTTATTTAAAAAACTAAAAGTCAAATAAATCTTCGCAAAGATTTATACATCATATCATTTTAATAATGTTATAAAAAATTTAATGCATAAGGTGGAAAATTGTAACAATTAATTCATGATTTAATTCACATAATAAATTAACCCTCGTGGTGCAGATCCAGTCTATAGATGGGATAATACATATTATTTTCCCCTGAGCCATTAAAAAATGTGCACATATTAAGTTTAGTTCTAGTTTATTTTAAAATACACTGAGATAATTGAACAATATGTTTCAAACATAATTTATGAGTTGAATACTAGTTTTTAATATGTAATAAAATTAAAAAACCAAAAAAAAAATTTAAGTTAGAAAAAACAATGGAAAAAAGATGGTGGAATATGCTCCAAGCAAAGGTTTGGCAAAACGAAAGCAACCTGGACATAACAAACGGTATGGGTGTAAAACATAAAGTATTGTGTTGTCTATTAGCAACTGCTTTAAGATCTAATACAATTACAAACATTATGCTGAAAAATACAAGGAGATGTATAGTTGTCTGGCCGAGCAGTTTCTTGCAGTGAGACCAACAATTTTCTTTACCGTAAGCTCAAATGGGAGCTCTCTAAGTACATCAGGACCAAACCCATGGGGCCCTTCTGAAATAAAACTTGCTATTTTTTAGCCCCCATACTAAATATAAATACTTACTTTATTTGCCTGCCTGCTTGCATGCTTGTTTTCTTGCTCGCTCGCTCACTCATTCACTCTCTCACACACTCACTTACTTACTTACTTACTTAACTACTCATTTAATTACTTACTTATTTAAATACTTAATTACTCACTCACTCTTTCACTCACTCACTAACTCACTAACTCACTCACTAAAAACACTACCATAGTGTTTATCTAATAGATAATCACTAATTATCCAGAAACATTTTTAGCAGCAATCAAAATTCTGTTAAAATAGAAACATACTTTTTCAAGAAAAATCTCAAAAGACCAAATTTGAAATGTTTTAGGCCTAGTCCCTTTAAACTAGATTAACAAAAGAACCAACCATAAACAATATTTTCTAGCACGTAAAAAATTATGGCAGGCTTACAACAAAAATTCCCATGAAAGATGTCGTATTTAAACCAGAAATTTGGCACAAGAGAAATGTGTAACGCAAATTTTGATTTAGCCAAATTAACCAGATGTATTGAATAACATCTAACAAAATTTCTGAAAAATCTTTGGTCAGTTCAAAATGGGTACAATAAAACACAAAGTTAAATTATAAATAAAAAAAAATAAAATTTATATATATATATACAATTTTTTTAATCAGATTAAAATTAAAAAGCAAATTTACCTACCAAGCTAACACAGAATAACCAGATTGATATAACCACATAGATAATTGTTTTAAAAATTGACAATAATTTCCAAGGCATTCTCTCTTCATGAACTATTGTCCTAAAATATTTGGACAAAGTAGGATTAAAAAATAATTGGTTTAGACAAAAATGAAAATCTATGATTTAGTCGTTTATTTTAATAATTTTTAATTTAACAAATTTATCACATGAAATATTTAACCTTTTAAAAATTTAGGGAGAATCCGAACATCAGTTTTTAAGGAAAACCATTATTTTCAGAACATTCAATGGGTTAATTTTATAACATACTTTCTAATACCAGACAAAAGTGAGCATGATTTTTCTAGAAAAACTGAAGCGTAAAATTTTTAAAATAAAACCTGCCTTACTATGGGGCTCAAGGCACAAGAGATGCAGGTTTGTTCAAAAAAGGGCTTTATCAAAATTGGTAAAGAGAAAATAATAAAAAAATATTATAAAGTGACTAAGATATCTACCACGCAAAGAATGGTTGTTTAAAGGCAAAAAATATAAAATAATCATCATAAGACATATTTTAACAAGTTATATGTAAAACACCTATTATTTCTATTATTTCAATTTTCATAGAAAGAAACAATGAACCAAGAAATATTTTCCTTTAGAGAGAACAGGCTTTACTGCTAAAGGATGGAGCCTATTCAAAGGATAATTCTAAAGTTGGATTTAATTGATCATTCAATTGATACCTTTATGGCTTCTATTTTCATTTAGCACATCTCTCCTTATGCTTTAATGAAGTCGTATCTTCTCTTAGAATCTCAGAAAAAAAATGTAATAAACAGGCCCAGACAAAAGATATGTTAACAATACTTTTGTAGATAACTGTCATAATCACGTTAGTAAAAAGATAATAAAACATACCTACAGAGACACTTGATTATTTCACAAACAAGAGATATTACACCAATTGCAATTCCAGCTTGAGTTCCGATCTCAACTGCAATAAGAAACTCTTGCTTGCTAAAACCTACAACATATTCATAAAATTATAAATCTGAATCTGATACAAGTAAAATCTTGCAAATTAAAGGTAGACTATTTTTTTAACAAAAAGAAATTAAGTTACTATTTAACGCAACTAAGAGAAAGAAAGAGATGTAAACAGTACATGTATTTGCCTGAACTACCTTAACTTTTAAAAATAACCTTTATAGAAATAAATGTCACGACATTGTGAAAATGTCTTAATTCATAACACATTAACAAACGTGACAAATGTTATAATTGTATTTTAGGATGTTTCATAACACAATTTAACTTATCAGCAATAAAATATACATTAATTTCAAATTCACAAGTTGTCTTGTAGAGAAAGAAAAGCTTTTGTTTTCTTCAGAAAAAATATCTTTTAACCTCTTAAAAACAGCTGGCAGTCATAAATAGTTAGAAAAAAATGCTAAAGTCATACAGATTTTCTAGAGATAAATAAATTGTAATTTAGATACCATGGTCGAAAAAAAATATAAAATATAAACACAGGGTAAGAGATCCAAAAGAAATCTCTTAAAACATGGTGGCCTCCTTGTTTATATTAATTAGATAGCCACTACAATTACAGAAAAATTAACCACTATTGACTATTATAGAATGCTAAACCCTGCGAAATGAATTGATTTTTTCAATTATTTACTTTGTTTCTTTGCAGCAAGTTTATTTTAATTTAGCCCTTGTTAATTATTCATGAACTACCAGTCCTGTTAAAACCACAAAAACTTCGATAAAAGCACTTTGCTATTTTTACATACTTTATATTTTGATGTATAATATACTAGTCTTCATTCATTTGTATTGTGATTTTTATATATTTAACGATGGGACCAACAAATAACCTCAAGTTATATTTTCAGAAGATTTTTTAAAAATTATTTTGTTGTGGGTTTTAAACAAGCTAAAATATAATACATGCCAACATCAAAGTGACTGAGAAAAAACAAGCATTTAATAAAATATATACTTTTGTTTTCAGTTTGTTTAGAAATAGTTGAAAATATAACATAATAGCAGTTATAATTTAGTTATATCGCTAACTGTTAAATTGAAATATAAAGGCTGTTAATATTTTTGCTAAATAGTATGAGTTAACCTTACAGCTAATGTTTTAAATACTTAAAAAACTTTTCATGGTTGATTAAAATACAGGTGTGTAATAGTTGATCTAAAATATTTCAGCCATGGCAAACAAGCAAAAGTCAAGACTGAGAAATGCAGCATTTGAATTACAGCTCAGAACTGGTGTTTGGGGTTCACCATTTGAACGCCCCGCAGCTTGTTCCGCTCAGAAATAAATAGTGAAATTATCTGAATCTATACAATATGTACAGCGTATCTATACAATATCTGTACAATACTTTAGTAAAAAACAGCAACATGAAAATAGACACTTTAAAAAATAATACACTTGAAATAAAAATCTTACACCAGGATCTTTAGGGATTATTTTTAACACCCCTAAAAACACAATTAGGTTGTAAACTTTAATAAATTTGAGGGATTGCAGAAATATGGTATCGTACCGTTTTTTTGAAAATCATACAACTGTATTTTTTTCTGCCATGACAACTTACTTCTCGTAAAATATTTTTTGAGGCCTGGGAATAAAAAAGTAGCTTTTACCACTTGCACAAGGCTGATAGAAAGAGAGCAATTTTGAAATCAAATAATGAAGTTTAAAACTGCATTACAAATGTTAACTTTAACTATCAAATAATCAACAATTGCTGCAGACACAAGCTTCAGGTCAGGTAGGTAATCAGGAATCAAAATTTCTTTAGGTTAAGTCTTCATTCTTCATATGGTGACTAATTGGCATCACCTAATTTTTCCTGTATACCCTAATAGATTTAAACCCTGATTGTGCAATGCTGATATCAGCAAACAGGATTAAAGTAGAATCATACAGAATACACACACCTACCTACACCTGAAGATATGAACCCATTTTTCAATTCCAATTCAAACCATTTTCTTGTACAGTATCCCAAAGAAAGCAGTGTGAAGAAAGATATAATAAATGAAGAAAAAATGTAGAACTTTCTGCGCTTCTTCTGAGGTGATCTTTGGTAAAACTTATCTAAAAAACAATTCCTTTTTTAAAGCCTCAGTATAACTATTTATGGTAAATCCTTGAATGAGCACCTTCTTTTACTTAATTTTCCCCTAAAAACAAAAACTCGTAAATCGGCGCAATCACAATAGGCCCAGAGCTGGAAATAGCAAAAATCAGGCCCTACTGAAGTTAAGTAATTTGCTTTTTATCACAAGTCTAATAAATTTCTGAATAATAAAAAAAAATAAAATAAAATTGTAGCTGAACTAAAATCAAATGCTTATGAGTTATGACTAAAGATAACTCTTTATTCATAACTTACAGGCATCTTTAAAACTGAAACAAGCGCTAGTCACTATCTGTTCTCTGAAAATGTAAAAACAAAAAAATTTTTAATTTCAAGAAAAAGTAGACATGAATTTCTACCAAAATATGAAGCATCTTAACATAATTTATTTCACCGATTTTGTTAAAGATCGACTGCAATAAATCACATATACAGGAGTGCAACTGTAACAGATCGTCATTGGGTTACAAGCTAAAAATTCAAGTCAATGTAATATGAAACCATATTTGCATGAAATCATATGATTACGAGTCATTACATTTTAGTGCATTAAATAATGTAGACACATTATTCTAAAGAAAGCTCAAAATTTTATCAAATCCAACAAATAAGCTATTATTAAGCCATTATGCAAATTTTATACATACTCAAATCTCAAAAATGTCCAAAATACAAAAAACAGAAACAAAAACCTGTAAGCAAAATATCCAAAAAATACCAACGTTCTAAAACTATTAAAAATATTATTTTCAATTTTCATATGGAATCTAAAAAGACTCAGAAGTAAAATAAGTGTACATAACATATAGCAAGCAAAAATGGGTGAAAAAAAAAACAATAATTTTTGATTGGATAGAAAAAATAAGTACAAAATCTTTAAGAAAATTAAATCAATTTCTTACTGAGAAAATCTGGCACAAACTGGTCCAAATCCTCATCATTTATCAGTGAAAAACAAAGTGTGATGGTGAGCAAATTGAAGAAGTTATAATTCCCTGTGAGGATGATAGCTACTTGAAATAACACCTAAACATTAACATGGAGATATCTTTTCATCTATAACAATTGAAAAGATACATTAACCCTATAAAGTTTATGCAAATAGAGTTGAAAATAATGGAATTTTTAATTCTATAAATGACTCCAATGTCTCAGATCTAAAAGTTTGTAAGTTTATAATTTGAATAGATTGTCGTTGAACTGAAATTATTTTATTGATATGATAATTTCCAGTTTGCCCCCAGAATTGACAGCAGTAATTCAAGTGAGAAGAGAAAATAGAGAAGTAGATACTTTTAAGAGTAGGTTTATCAACAAAGTTACAAATTTTACATAGCATACTGTTAGATCTATACATTTAACTTTTTTTGAAGCTTACCTATGTGAAATTGCCATGAAAGATTCAAATATATTAAAACACCAAGGTATATACTTAACTAATTTTGAACGATAAAGCTTTTTGCCATTGATTTTGATCTTGATTCCATCATTTATTGGATTTCAATGTGCTGAGAAAATAATGTTTTGTCTACATTCAGGGATATTAAGTTGGCATTAAGCCAGTGAACAAGCATTTTTTATATTAAAATTTACATTTTTACAAATGTATTTTAACAATTTATTGATGTAAAGAAGATTTTTGTCATCAGCAAAGTGATGTACAGAACCAAACTTGTCAAATAATAACTTTAAAAATAATATCAATAAGCTTTTTAGATCAATCTGTTATTCTTGAAGGAAGAGTGATAAAAGAAAGAATATTTTGAGTAGTCACTAAGTTAAAGAATTCTGAAGTTTCATTATTAGTACAGCATTATAATAGACCAATGTTATAGTCACCCAATAGTAATATAGATTTATTTTCAGATGATAATTTTAAAAGAAGAGAAGATGAGTATATATTGTTGAAATCATTTATATCCATACAGGGATGCCTATAAATACACCCACCATACAATAATATTTGATTTTTTAGGACAGACTTTTTCAACAAATATATATTCAAGAAAATTTTTTTTGTACATCAACAAATCTTTTCAGCATTTATAGCTTAGGTTATTAGATATATAGTAAAGAGATCCTCCACAGGAAGACTCTGTAGGAGTGTGTTCACGATTAAAACCATGATCAGATATCAAATAATTATTATTAAATTCTACATTTCTATGATAATTTCTACATTAATTACACAATTAAAACACATTCATAATAAAATAAACCATTGTAATGGCATTGTATCTACACAATAACTTTTTATCCAACACACACCTGTTGATTTTAATATCACATTCCTCTCAACGTAGAATTTATCACTATATTTTAAAATTTAAACTTTCTAAAGTTTAATCAAACCAAATTATTTTCTTAGACGTTGACAACAAAAAGTTATAAATTTTAGGAGCATTTTATTTCACAAATCATTTGCATCATTTACAGGTAAATAATTTTTAAATAATTTTTTAACCATATCCATACTGATGCACATTCAGAAAATATTACCTGTAGATAGAAAGCAAACATTCTCAAAAACCTAACTGGAGCAAAGAATAAGTAAGGTACTGGGATTTCTATCACATACCTAAAAAAAAAGACATATTTCATTTTGAGAGGGGCAAAGGGTCTAGAATACTTGAAAAAAAATATTTTTATATAAAAAAAAACAAAACACTAAGTAGCAATCCCGTTTCAAAATCTATCTCAAAAAAATTACCTAAGTTTCCTACACAAATCATCTAATTTAAAAAAGCCAACAGTATTATGGTAAATTACGATACTAAATATTTGGAGCCCTTTAGTCAAGATAAAAGAATTCCACTTACTGGAACCCACTAGCCACTTATAATATTGTTGAACACATAGCTGTAACGCAATTGCAACTAAGGTTACAACTTACACCCCACCTTGAGTTTCTTATACCTAGTTTCATTCAAATAAGATGGAATTACGAAAAATAAAAAATAATTTCACCTCAACCTCAACCAGATAAAAAAAAAAATAAAGCAGAAATCACAAAAGTTGCAAAATAGAAATTAAAGTAAGACCTAACAGTGTCGCATACCAATAAACAAGTAATAAAAATTTTCTCCAAAAATCTAAAAATTTCACTTTTCTGCAATGAAGGTTTTATTTATAAATATTTCCAGGGAACAAATCTTTTATAGATAGACAAACATAGGCAACTACATAGAATTCTGTTGACAAACCAACAGCCAAAAGAAAATAACCCTTTTTCAACTCTTACTTTCAAATACAAACTTAATTTTCCAGAATATTACAAAACACAGTAAAAACATACGTAACTACCACGCTCAACTTTTGGAACCATTCAGGTAATTGATGAGCATACCAAGCAAGTCCCGTTGGAATACACTAGACATAAAAAAAACTATTAAAAAACTGTTAGAAGTTACATAACGTTACATACAAAGCAAATGTTGTTTTTTATAAGATCGGTGTTACATTAATTCTTTGGAAGGCTAGATTGTTTGTAATAACTATTATCAAAGCTCGCATGCCTTTTATATAGCACCCCTTATGATAGTTTAGACTTTTCCAGCATGTTTGTTTTTATGAAAATAAAAAAATAGTTTTTCTTCATGATTCCATCTAACATAAGTATTTTGTAAAAAAGTTAGCAAGAATAAAGTTCAATCACAGAAAATAACAAATTTATTTAGTATAACATCAGACTTAGATATTTTATGTTTTTTTTTTGTTTTGTTTTTTTTTCTGAAAAAATATCATCTTAGTAGTAACAGATAACCAATTGTAGTAAGAGGCCATCCCTTAAATCACAGTCAAAATTATTCACCTCATTAATTTAATATAGAAAACTAATTAATTTGGCTTTTTTACCTTAATAATAATTATAATAATTATAATAAATAATTATATTCAATAATTTATATTGAAATTCAAAGCATCACAAGGTTTAGTTCACTTTTGGCTTTCTTAAAGCGTATATAATTTGAAAATACTCAAAAATAACACAATATGGAATTCAGTTTATTGGCCTTTCCATCTTGTCTTATAAAAAAAAAATAATAAAATTTAGCAGAACATCAAAAATATCAACTAGATTTTTAATTCTTGATCAGTTTTCATTTTAAGGCTGAGTTAGCTTCTGTTTTAGTTTTACAGTTGTACAAATAGTTTTACAAATCTGTCAAACAAAGAACAATTTTAGAAAACCAATAACAATGAATGTTTAATTATCATAAAGTCATGAAACAAAGTTTCATGGTAAGAAACTTTTCGTTTAGGAAGTTAGATTAAATTTTTATAACACTATTCTAACATACGATTTTTATCGTGAGTAAAATGGCAAATACCAGTTTGGAGAGAGGATCACTTTGATAGAGGATAGTCGTTAACATAGGGCAGAAAGTACTTAAGTGTGTGGATCTAAGATATAAGCACCTGGTTCCTATATTAACATAAGTAGGTTGTTATAAGGAAAGCCATCACGTAGTTAAAACTTTTCGACAACACTTCATCAAATAATTAGAAACTTCTGCTACACATACCAGCATGTTAAAGCTCTTAACTTTGAGATGCTCATTTCACCCTAACACTGAAAATGAACGATTTCCTCTTTATATCCTTCACGTAAAAATAAAAGAAGCAATGAACAAGTTTTCAGAAAAATTCAAAAATTATGAAGTTACCATAAGAAAACCTTCTAAGCATCCTTCAAAAATCTTTACTGTCTAAATTTTTTGAAAAATAAAAAAAATTGATTAGATCAAGTCTTTTTCAGGGAACATATCCTAAAGATATTATCAATCAATATTTAAAGGGATTGGATTGTATGAGCAGAAATCAAGAATTCTATATCATCTAAATGAATTTAGAATATAAATCAATGGTAGTTTCAAGTCCTATTAATAAATTGTGAGACAAAGTAGCAACAAACAATAGAGCCCTTAAATATTTCAACAAATTAGAGTTAAAAGGTAAGTTTTTGCACAAAATTAATATTAAAGTCAAAGTCAAAATAATAGTAATTTAAAGAAGTTGGGTAAAATTAAACTTTTAACCAGAAATTATTTTTATATTTATATTATTTTATTTTTATTATTTACATATATATTTTTTTTATCAATTATTTCTCACAATAGTGCAAAAAAAATACAAAAAAAAAAATACATTTCAATCAAAAGCTCTAGTTATTTTATGGTTCTAAACAAAAAATGTAAAAAGAATTATTTATTTGTTACTATCTTCCAAAACTACAAATTTTGTTTTTTGTAGTATAGCAGCCACCTGCAGCACATAAAAAAGGCCATAATTAAAAATATATAGTTTTAGAATCAGTGAAAATGATTTTAGAACCTTAAAATTACTGCAAACTGATCAACCTTTCTAAAAAAAATTAAACTTGTCTGACAGTTTTAAAATCTCTTTAATATGAGATCAAATTGTTTTTTAAGAGCTAGATCTCATTCTTATAACAAAACAAAGCAATCAGGTTAATGTTAAAAGTGAGCATACTCACAAAAGATTAACTTTTAGGTCAGAGATAAAATTTATCAAAAAACTTGCCGATTTTTGAATATAAGAAATAGTTAATGCTCCCAAACTAGCTGAAAGAAAACAAGATGATTCAAAAAGGGTAACTCAGTAATGCAGCAATCTCCTTGTTATTTAATACATTTTCCTGAATAATAAAGCTATTAATATAAACAAGTTTACCTGAGATTCGTAATGCCAATTAAGTGCAGTAAGACCCCACCATGTTGGGCACATGCTTTTTAACTTCACAACACCTGAAGAAAACATTAAACGAAACAGCAGCCATCGTATTAACCAAAATATCAGGCTAGTATGAATCCTAAGACATAATTTCAGTGAATTTTCAGATAAATATTTTGAGATGTTTATATAAAAGTGTTGGAATTGTAATAGTTGCTTATTAATCAATTAATTAATATTAATTGCTTATTTATATATTTAATGTAGCTTCTTTTTAACCACAAGTTTTAAATATATCTTAATCAAAATTATCTACTTCCACTGTTATGTTGTAAACATCACTTACCCAGAGTTTAATGTTTTACTGAAGCTGAGCTGTGAAAGAAAGATGGTAAGGAAGCCAGTTTCCAAAAGTAGAATATCCCTAGAGGAGACAGATAACAAATTATAAAATTTCAAAGTTTGAGGTTTGATGAATTCAAGCCTTTTAAAATTAGAAATCTAGAGGTGATTTATGATGAAACCATAATCACAGCGCCACATGCATGCTATTATAAAAACAAAGTAATAACAATTTAAAAACTAAAATGTTAGTTTTTTATCATATATGCCCTAATTGTTGTTAGAAAAAATTAGTGTAGCATTTTTATAAATATATTAGACAATCTTTATTAGTCAGTCACTCAAAAATTCTTGGAAAATTGAGTTAATTTAACACAAAATTTCAGAAAAATTGATTTGTCTTCATTAATTATATTAACAAATATACATTAATTAACATATTAATTATATTTTTTAATTGATAGTCTAAGTTTTTTTTTCGCTCATCAAAAAAAAAATGAAATAATAAAAACAACACAATTATCCATATTAGCTGATTTGTACATGGATATGGGTCATCCATATCCATATCCATATTTTGGAATTTAAATGTAGTGATATTAAATATGATTTTGGTGGCATTGATTGAAATATTGACTCAGTCAGTGAATGGAACCATGTTGAACAAAATTGACAATCACAACATATTGGTGAAAACTATGTCAATAATTTTGTTGTTGCGGATGATGCTAATTTAAATACATTGCTGTGGATAACCAACACTCATTATCAAATGAATTATTTAAAAATTTACCTCCTTTACCACAGTTTTCAAATATAGAAAAAAATGATTCAAACTTAGTAGTAAAAACACCAATGGGAAAACAATTCTAGATGGGGTAGAGTTTGTACACATAGTCAAATAGGTAGACAACAACTATTTAAAAAAACTAATGCTTTAACCAAAGTGGCCTCTAGGAAAGGTACATACACAAAACGGTGACAAAGGAGGTAGGAGAAACAGAGGGAATGGTGGAAGTGATGCTGGTGGACATCAAGTACCTAATTGAAAGTGAGCCCCTGAAAAAACACTAATGAAATAGTTGATAATGCACTATTTATTGAAACAGCAGATCTAAGAACTTGTATGAAAAATGGCAACAATTGAATTTTTCAAACTTTGTATAACTAATCAGGTTTTTATATGATAATTACTGAAAACAATTGTTATATTGAACAATATCTATTTGATCATGAAAACCATGCTGATAAATCTTATACTGGAAACTGAGAAAACGTCGAAGCGCATAAATTAAAGCAATTTATTAACAGTTTTCTTTTGAAAGGGATCCTCTATAAAAACCTTCAATCAGAATATATTGGTCGACAAAAGAACTTTTCTATTCAACAGACTTTTCTAAAACAATAACAAGGGCATATTTTTCAACTTAAAGTAAGGTTACACTTTAATAACATTAATGATCCTTTGTATGATCAAAACAATGATGACTTTAGCTGACTTCATAAGTTACTCCCACTAATTGTGTTAATAAAACTTGACATCAAACTATATGAGTCATGTAGCACCGAAAGCATCACCCTGGACTTGATGGTCTAATGCAGTAAAGGTATATATGATGATAAAAACTATAAAATATCTTTTACAGAGCAAATACTAATTTTACAGATGCAGCCGTTCTTATACAAAAGCCATGCATACTTTATACTGATAACTATACAAGGCCTTCCTAAACAAAATATTTTAACAACTACAATAAAATTCATCTAAGTTATCAAATCAAAAGCATTCTTGTAAGTATATTGTGACGTTAACTTGCTAAATTTTATTTGCTTTTTTTCTGTTACTATCAAAAAAGATCACCAAAATAATTTTATGTTCAAACCGCCCCTGATAAGAGATTAAAATTCTCACATGGGAAACATTCATAAAGTTTATCCACAATTACGGTGCTAAGAAAATCACACAAATTTTATAAGAAATTGGCATTTAGACTATAAGAAATTAACATTTAGACTTATATCTATTGATTTTCTGTAAACTTTTATTGTAGTTCATTCAAAATAAGTGCTATTTTTACTATTTTAAAACAGGTGTTTCTTTGTCATGTTACCCAATAATGATGTCATTTATATCATTTTTTTGAAAAATTTCATTTCTCTATCAGCATGGATTTTTGAAAACATAACACTTTCAATATAGTTAGTTTAAAAAGATCATTTTGTTCCAGGACAGTAGCTGTCAATACGCTGGGACTAAAATGGATAAAATAATGTATATCATTTCACCTTGTTTATGATTGAAGCATTTTGTACAATATTAAAAATTTTTATTTATTTTACATAAATATCACTCACCATTGGAAATGTAGGAAGGTCTGACCAACCTATTAAAAAATAATACTGCCTTTTAACAGGAAACCTGGCTTACAATAAATATAACTTATAGGGCAGGAGGAAAACATTAGAAGCATATTTAAGTTTAGTAAAATAATGCATTATTTCATTAAAATGTTCAGCTTCTTGCCTGAATTTTTATATGTTACAGGAAATTAGCTCTAATTTATTTCAAAAACAATTACATAATCTTTTAAAGTTTGTTTTCTGTTTTCTTCCTTAAATCATACCAATGGTGATTTTTTTTTTCTTGAAATCTAAGACAGTAATAATAAAAAAAAAATTACTTGATAAATGAAAAAACAACCAAATTATCAGAATGTTGAAGAAATAAAAGAAATAGTCTTTTTTTTTCAGAAAACAGAGTAATTATTCTATCTTGCTTTCAATCTTAGCATTAAGAGAAAAACCTGTTTGCTTTTAGTGATTAGTAAATGCTTTAAACCAAGAATATTTGAGGTTGACCTGTAAGCCAATCATATTTGTATATGACTCACGCTAATGACATTTGATTGTTTAAAGAAAACAAATAAGGTAATCAATTTTAAGTTTCTATTTTTAAGTTTCTGAAAATGAATTTTACAAAATATTATATTATATACAGTAGTGATTTTTTTTTTATTTACAAAATTTCGAAGTTTTTTATTTTTTTTAAACTGAGTGCCCTGCTTATTCCAGAAAAGTTTAGATATTTTATATGGCATGAAATTTTAGAATAAATTTGGATATGAGAGATAATCTTTTGGTATATATTCCTTTTTTAGTCAACTTTTCAAAAAAAAAACTACAAAAAAATAGAGTGAAGAAATGATAGGTTCGTAAGGCAATTGCAAAGTTCAAAATGAATCAAAAGCGCTGTTTAATTCAAGCTAACACAAACATTTATCTTGCACCAGTTTTTTTTTTATCATTTTTTACCATTCCTACAGTATTCTTTGATTCATAGATGCAGTTCTTACAAAAGTGAATCAAGAATTAGTGAATACAAGAAAAGAAAAACCATTCACTGCAGAATATTTTTCCACACAAAATTTCACAAGACAAGTCTTAACCCTTTGGCGCACGTTTCGATTTTTGAAATTTCAGAAAAAAATACACACACGCATACATTATGAAGTGGCTTTTTATAGCAAGAAGATAGCCCTATAAAAGTATATATATTATAAAAGCTTATAAAATTGTCTTTTAAATAATGCTGAAAAAAAATT